>QRFB01002019.1:48426-59418 GCA_008931105.1 Oenanthe javanica | reverse complement strand
TATACAGAAGTGGTGTGCCAATAATGTTTTATAAAAGTCAGTTTTAGTTTTAGAAAATTTTGGAAGCACCTCCCCAGTAATTGGAGCTATCCGTCGGAATACAACCGACACAACCAAACATCAAAGTGAATCATACACCATCAGTTACTCCTATATATTACCAAGTCCATGTCTAATAAAGCAATGTCTATAGAAGTTATATAATCAACATCACCAAAGTTAGCTACATATAATATATCTCAAGTTCATACTGAACAAGCATATGCATCTGCCAAATATATATCAAAGCAAGTCTTATTTACAGGAATGACTAGTATGACATCTCAATTATCCTTATAACATAAAATTCGAATATACCACTTGATATAATTCAAGAATCATGACAATTACACAACTCAACTAATATAATTGCATAATTACTAATTCCAGCAATATATTCACAATCTTTCATAGCTCATTTCTGTATCATAACAACCAATTCCCAATTAATAATTCAACTTATAGATGATATGAGTGAATCAAATAAATTACAATCTCAACAAAAGAAACAGAAGCTAGCATGGTTTTGAAATCAAATGCATCTACTATGATTTGCAATCGAATTAGACAATTGAACACGACAATTAACATTAGCAGTTAACTACTACCCATGTATTGTCTCAATTAATCGTATGATAACTAGTTATATGATTCAAGCTATTCAAGTTATTAAGAAATCAACATGTCACCTAATTTCATCAACTAAACATGTCAAGTAACATCATAAATCGAATTACCAACTATGTATTGCTACAATTTCCTTAAATGCCGAAGATATATAAATCCAAATTTTCGAATCAATAACAAAAATCTAACATGTAGCTTATGATATTTTACGACTTAGTGACCAACACATAATAATTAATCCCCATTCAAGTCACCATCCAATTTCTTGTTCATAGCAAATTTCGAATACAACTAGTACTAACAACTCGAGAATTAAACTTGCACTAAACAAAGGAATGCAACAACTAATCTCATATGCAAATCTAGTCAGCCATATAATTAAGTTCATTGTATAGCCTAACTGCCTTTAGTTATCAATTAACCAAGACCAACCGAATAACACAAGCACTTTCAATCGGAAAATTGCAATTGTAGCCGGAAAAGTCACAACTTTGACATGCAATGCTAATCAGTTCCATAATTAGTCCTATAGTATCAAGACAACATGTAATCAAGCACGTAGGTTCAAGCACAAGTCGGGAATTACGATGCCATGGCCGGAAAACGAACGTTTAAATCGGAAAAATCGAACCCGTATCATGCAATGATAATTACTAGCATAACATGAATGAAAGTAGTAGTTCCGGCTCATTTCATCATCGCCGTTGACCTGCCAGCTCGGAAAACGTCATTGCCGGCGGCCAAGCTCCGGTGGAAAATCCGATCATCGGATTCTCGACACCCTAGCTTTGATTCTTGCTTTTAATCACAGTCAACATCACAACAAAGCTCCATGATTACAAATTACTAACAATTAGGCCTTGCATGCAATTATATAGCACAATACGCATATACGGTACCATATATATACATGCATTCGAAGCTAGCAACAAAGACTACAACCAAGATTAACTGGGTTAGTAGCATTAAAACGAAACTACCACGATTATCACTTAGTATAGCTAAGAACTGAAGAAATCGCAGCAAGAGATAAGAGAAAGAGAGCAAAGAATGACCTGATGTCAAAAGTACAGAGCAAAGAAAATGAAAGTGGGCGGTGGCTGATATTATAAAGCCAAGGGCAAACAAGTAATTTCACATTGCTGCTTTTCTAATTTAAAACAAATTAAAAATCGAATTTTTGTAGAAACAGGGTACAAAAATAAATTTTATATTTTTAAAATAAAGATCATGAATTTAGAAGCTTCCCCATATTTTTGAAATATTTTTCTGATAAATACAGAATTAATTAAAAATCTTTGAAGTTTTAGCACAGAAATAGAAAATGAGAGTAGAAAAATCATAAAAATAATTTTGGGCTCAAATAAAATAAACTTTTATTTTTCAAAAGTCCTAGAATAAATAAGGAACATTTTGGAAAAGATTTCATGATTTGTGGACATTCCAATAATTAAATATGGAATTTAGAAGAGTAATATCTCTAGAATAAAACAGGAATGAAAGATTTATATAAAATCACTGGGACTAGAATTAAATACATCACTATTTTTAGAAAGTCTCTAAAATTACATAGAAGCTACATATAAAATTTCATAATTATTGGACACACCAATAACTTTTCCAAACATCAAACAGTTACTCAATTAAGCATAAAAATCAATTAAACACTTAATTAAAACACTTAAGCATAATACAGTCAAACGGGCAGTCAACTAGACATATTAAATGACCACATATCATATCTTAACACATTAAAACACATAAATCATATAACTCATATTATTCAAATAGATTTAATTATCTCGATCGTTACACAACCTCTTCTTTGAATTGTGACAGCAGGGCTTTGTCACCAGTCATGTGCCTTGAGCATCCACTGTCCAAGATTCAAATAACCTTCTTCTTCTTACATGTGCCCTGTAATCAAAACAATATCAAGTTTTCTTTGGTACCCAAACTAGGTTGGGTCATTTTTGCTTAGTTACATAATTGCTATTTTCCTTCTTAACAGTCCTAGTCATCTTATCATGCACAATTTCCTTTTTTTGATGTTCAATTCTAGTTTGGTTGATGCTACCAGAACTAGATGCATTTCTAGGTGACATGGAATGTTTTCTTCCTTTAATTGGACCAGTAGATTTGGGTCTAGCAGTTTTGTTGTTTTCATTTTGGCTTATGCATCCTACAAGTTATTTTTTTAATCTAAAGCAGGTATTCATAACATTTAGGTTGCATGTCATACAATCAAATTTGTCACAGAATTTATGATTATCATGCATCAAAGGTTTAACTTAACCACAAGCAAATTCAGCATTGTCAATAACAGATTTCTTGCACACATGAGTAAGGTGATTTATTGAACCATAGTTTTTACAAATCTTTCTAGGGGCGTTGTGAACATATGCATAATTTTTGTGTTTATTAATTCCTATTTTTCCATTTCTATATGCCTTTTTCTTCTTAGCACGCATGGTGTCATTTTTCTGGACATTTTCCTTGGTATCATTTTTCTGGACATTTTCCTTTCTTTCAAGCTTAACAGAGGTGGACTTGGCCTTGACTGTTTACTCTTCTACTTTAACACAGGGCACATCATTCTTAGCCTCTAGTTCATCCTCATCATTCAACTGTTGTTTAATGACCATACTTGCTTCATCAAACTCAACAGTTGCCTTTTTAAAAATTGGAGCTTTAACATTTTTCAAAATGTGAGGATTGCCAGTGAATTTAGTTTTCTTACCTTTTGTTGACATAGACTTTTTTTTTTAGGAGTGTCATAGTCAAACTTAACTCCAACCTTAGAATTTTCTTGGTGTTTTTTATGAAACTCTTGTAGAACTACAAATGAGTTTTGATAATATTTTATTTTTAGTTCATTCTCAGAGATTCGATCTCTTAAGAACTTTTCAATCTGTTCTAAGTAAGTAATCTTATTCTTCAAGTACTCATTCTCTTGTTTCATGGATTGTATATTAACTAAGGATAGTTCTAGATATTCATTCTTAACAGACAGTTCATCATTAGATTTCAACAGTCTATCCATTTCCTCATAAGCAGCATTTATACTAGTTTGAATATTAAACATCTCAATAGAATTAGGATTGAGATTTTGACATGTCAATAGTTTTCTTATATTGAGATTTTGATATGTCAATAGAAGCTAGGATTGGTACCTGACTTGTTGAGGTTGATGCTCCTTCATCTGATTTGGCCATGAGTGCCAAATTCCCATATTCTTCTTCTTCATCCTCATCAGTATCATCCCAGCATTTGCCTTCAGCAATGTATGCTCTACCAGTCTGCTTCTTTAACAAAGCATCATACTTGACTTCCAATTCCAAATACTCTTTGTCCTTTCTGGCTGTTTTAGGCTTTCTACACTCAGTGGCAAAGTGTCCCAATTCATCACAATTATAACACCTTATTTTTGACCTTTCAACAGATCCAATCTTGTAACCTCCTTTAAAATTGCTCTTGGGAGCTTTGCCTTTGCTTGAAGAGCCAAAGTTTGGTTTTGGCTTGAAGCTTTTGTTTTTCTTAAACCTCAAGTTTCCAAACTTTCTAGCCATGAAAGTTATAGATTTATTGTCCATGCTCTCAAGCTACTCAATAGTGTAGAACTCATCTTCATCAGATTCACCTTTGACAGGTTCTTCTTCTTCATTGTTTTTTTTCCAACACTTTCCTCACTCTTCATTCTTTGGCTTGTACCAACTCTATCCATCTTTCCTAATTCTTTGTCATTTAGGGCACTAGAGACATTTGCCATCTTACCTCTATTTCCTAGAATATACTTCTTTTAAAAGTACTCTAGTTCATATGTCTTCAGTATTCCATACAGAGTTTCCAATAGAAGTTTTGTTAAATCTCTTCCTTCTCTAATTGCAGCAATTTTGTGTTCCAAATGCTCTAGAAGGGTTAACAAGAACTTCAAGTTCTTTTCTTTTGTCTCATAGGCCTTTCCATGTACCTGCAGTTCATTGATTAATTTGTTAAACCTCTCAAAGACCTCAGTTATGCCTTCATTTTGTTTTCAGATAAATGCTTCATATTGTGAGACCAACAGTTGTCTTTGATTTTCTCTTACTTCCATTGTGCCTTCACATAGTAGCTCTATGGTTTCCCAAATGTGCATGGAAGTGGTGCAGTTGACAACATTGCTATACATGACCATATCTAGAGAGTCAGTCAGGATGAGCATGAGGCTGTCGTCAAGAGCCATTTTCTCTCTTTCAGTGTCAGTGTATTGAGATGGGTCTTTTGGTACCCATGTGGCTGGTATCACCTCTGAGCCACTAGTTGTTTCAGAAACTAGTGTCACAGGCATGAAGGGTCCATTCTTCAGGATCTCAGGATACATGTAGTTTGCAGTCTTGATGAATGTGAGCTTTTTCTTTTTCCATAGAATATAGTGTTCTATGTCAAATGGAGGAAGCTTGATGTTGTTAAGTTTCTGAGAACTCATTTTGATCTTTGTACTATTTATATGTCAATAGCCTGGGCTCTGATACCACTTGTTAGGAATGAGTTATGCAGAAACTATACAGAGGGGGGTGAATGTATAGCTTAAATCTTTTTCTTTATTCTTTGATTCTTGTTTGTTTTGAACTGATAACAGATGTTGTAGCTTTACTAACTTTAACAGTGTTTACTTAAGAGATGCAGAATCTAAAATAAATACTCAAAGTTAACTTTCAATCTAGTTGTATATTAGAATGAATTGCTACAATCTGAGATTCTATGTATGAATCTCAGCTTATTGTTTTTGGAAAGAAAACAAGGAAATGAAAACAATTTTTCACACTGTTACTAGTAAAGCTGTGCTCTATGCTATATAGACAACATGTCTCATTTGCACATGCTCTCACTAAACAGTTACGCTAAAACTAAAAACATACAAGAAACACTTTACATTTGACAGCTATCTATTTCTAGCTAACATAATTCTTTGACAGTCTTTTCCAGCCAGCTTTCTTCCTTCTATCTTTGTGTTCTTTTCTTTTCAAGCTTCATTGTATATTTGCCATTATATTTACATGTATAACTGACCTGATCACGACAATGCTTCAAATTACTTGTCTTATTCTTCTGCAAATCTCCTTGAAAATAGTTGTTTGAAACATTCGGATACTCAGCTTCATTGCACTTCAAGAAATCATACTGTGGACTACTCGATCGAGTACTTGTGAGACTTCTCGATTGGTCTTTGACTTGATACTTCTCGAATGTCTAGACTTCTCGATTGCATACTTCTTTTTATGACTTCTCGATCAAGCTAGACTTCTCCATTGACTTGATTTCACAGACTTCTCGATTGACTCATTTCATAGACTTCTCGATTGACTCATTTCACCGACTTCTCGATTGCTTCCTTAGATAACTTCTTGATTTGTTTAACTGGACTTCTCGATTGAGCATATCTTTACACTTCTGACTTCTCTATCAATGTGACTTCTCGATTTATCATTTGCCTTAGAAACAATTTCTTCTGTAAACTCCTTATTTCTTGTGACCTTCATTCTCCTGATGCAAAATTCATAGAATCTTCTACTAGTACATTTATTCTTGATATCACTCATTTACATTTGGAGATACAGTAGAAACATGCTTCTAACTGCAAGTACATAATTAAAGAAACTAAGTCACTATTTAATACAAGAAGTACTAGAGTGTTACAATATGACAAGTAAATACAATATAGTAGGCTTGATTTGGTCTAATAAGTGCATAGAAAGTAAGCAGTATAAAGATACCCACCTTTGACAAAGAAAACTATAATCTATGGAAAAGAAAAATGATATTGTTCATAAAAACTACTAATCCTCTTTATCCTGGTATTCTTGAAAATGGACCTTTTATTCCTCAAATAAATGTTCCTGAAACCACAGTAGAAGGTGAAACTTTGCCGGGCTACTGGGTTTCCAAAAAGGTCTCAGAATACACTGACATAGGAAAGGAAAAAGTGGCCCTAGATGATACTGGGTTTCCAAAAAGGTCTCATAATCATTGAAGCACTTGGAAATGTTATGTACAATAATATTGTTAAATATATAAGTGCNACTGGGTTTCCAAAAAGGTCTCAGAATACACTGACATAGGAAAGGAAAAAGTGGCCCTAGATGATACTGGGTTTCCGAAAAGGTCTCATAATCATTGAAGCACTTGGAAATGTTATGTACAATAATATTGTTAAATATATAAGTGCCAAACAAATATGGGAAACCATAGAGGTACGTTTTGAAGGCACTGAAGAGGTGAAGGACAATCAAAGACAGATCTTGGTATCTCAGTATGAGGCCTTCATGGCCAAACCTAATGAAGGGTTGATTGAGATGTTTTTTGAAAGGTTTAATAGACTTATAAATGATTTACAACTACATGGGAAGTTTTATGATAAAAAGGAAGTTAACATGAAATTTATGTTAACACTTCCTGACCATCTTGAGCATAAAGTAGCTGCTATTAGAGAAGGAAAAGATATGACAAAAGTGTCTCTTGAAACTCTGTATGGAATACTGAAAACTTATGAGCTAGAGCTGCTATAAAATAGAGCTATTCAGTCTAGCCAAAGAGGAAAAATGGCAAACACCTTAAATGCTCTAGTTGCTAAAGATCCCAAAATGCTACAACTACAAGAACCACCACCACCACAACAATTTAAGATTGAAGAAGTCATAAATGAAGTTGAAAATGTCACCCTTGAACTCAAAGATGTTTATGATGATGAGTTCTATACTATGGAGGAACTTGACAATATGGTAAACAAAACTATGGCTTACACGACAAGGAAGTTTTCAAACTTGATATTCAAAAGGAACAAATCATTCAAGCCCAAATGAAAAATCTCCAGGTTCAATAAAGGAAACAAATCAAAACCTGGAGGTGGCAAAGATGGTTACAAAACTGGTGTGATGGACAGATCAAACATAAGGTGCTACAACTGCAAGGAGATGGGAAATTTTGTAACTGAATGCAGAAAGCCAAAGCAAGCAAAAAGAAATGACAGTGACTATGAGGAACTCAAAGCAAAGTATGATGCCTTGCTCAAAAAGCAACAAGAAAGGGCATTTGTAGCTGAAGGAAAATGATGGGATGAATCTGATGATAAATAAGAAAAAGAGTATGGCAACCTAGCTCTTATGGCAAACTTAGGAGATGAGTCACCATCTTCATCTAGTCAGGTACCCTTTCTTACCACTGTTGATATGACTACTTCTCAATACAAGAAAAAAGTGGAAAGTTTAAGTTTTGAAATTTTTAATATTCATGCTAGCATGCTAGCTGCTAATGAGGAAATTGTTAAGTTATCTAGTGCTAATGAATCATTAAAATGCAAGAATGAAGAACTTGAACTTTAACAAAGTGCTTTTGAGTCCCTAAGTCAAGAAAATGTGATTCTTAAAACTAAGATTTTGTGTGTTTCTCAAATTGAAGAATTTCTCAGAAAGTAGATTACTGATAATGAACTTAAAATCAAAGCCTGCAAGAACTCTTTTTCTCTATTAAAAAACTATCAAGTGGAAAAAACTAAAAATCAAAAAGTTGGAATATGTTTTAACTATGAAAAGAAAATTGGGAAGAAGCATACTGTTGATGAAAATCCTAGAACTGAAATAGTTACTGTCAGACCCTCAATTCTTAAAAATGTTTAGAATCCCTTGTATAAAAAGGCTGAGTTTAAATTTGATGAACAATCTTTAATTCTCAGACAAGAATTAGATGATGAGGATAGAGTAGCTGACAGTAGGAAGGTTCATTTAAAAGATACTGTTCAAAATTCCAAGACAGTAAGCTTTACAATGAATAGGACAACAAGTTCCAAAGATACTCTCAGCACTAGTAAGACAGTAAGTTCTGAGTCTACTGTCAAGACAGTAAGTTCCAATCATACTATCAAGACCATACCCTCACAACTAATTGTCCACACTAGTGGGGCAATAACTTCTAAACATGTTGTCTTGAAGACAAAGACTAAGAAAACAGGAATGGAAAGTCAGGCATAAACAAAAAGAACAAATATGGTTACATTTCTAATGCTCCAAGAAAGTTGTGCAATAACTGTGGTTCTTCTAGTCCTTTAACTTATTCCTCTACCAAGCCTAAATCTGAAACAAAGCATCCTACTTCTGTTAATGGAAACTTACATAGTACTCATTTGCCTTATACACAAATATCTCATTGTGTAAATCTTGACTGCATGCCCTGAAGTTAAATATGCCAAGTATTTGCTTTAACGTGCCTCTATCTTCTAGTAATGCATGCCAAAACATGTCTGATAAAATCTATTAAGGAAAAGACTCCAAGCCCTCCTAAGGCTGGGTTCAGCAAGCCACCCAAGAACAAAACTCCTCAACTAGTATGTAAGATTAAATGGGTGGCCACGGGAGTCCTGCTCAAAACAGAGGAGAGCAAGTTAATTGAATCTGACTCAAAATGTGATTTATCTAAGCAAGAAGGACCCAATGAAAATTGGGTACCAAAAACAACTTGAAAATTTTGCTTTGCATGGTAACAGGAAAAATAAAAGAATCATGTGGATCATTGACAGTGGATGCTCAAGACACATGACAGGTCATAAAGCCCTGCTATCACAGTTCAAAGAAATGGTTGGCCCATATGTAACCTTTGGTGACACAACGGGCTATGACATTTTGGAAGTTGGAAATGTAATTATTAAGAAGATAGCTCTAGTTAATGGTTTGAAGCACAATCTATTGAGTGTAACTAAACTATGTGAAAAAGGATTCAGGTGACCTTTGATCAAAACAGATGTTTAATAGTCAACAAGAAAACATGAGTGGAAGCTCTCAAAGGTGTAAGGAAATGAAGCCTGTTCAAAGCTGATCTAGACTCAGTCAGAAAAGATAAGGTCTATATTGTTTCTACAATGAAGCATCATCAAATTAAAGTTGGATGTGGCACATAAAGCTTTCCCACCTGAACTTCAAAGCAATGAACTATCTTATGGAGAGGGAATTAGTAAAAGGCCTTCCTCAACTTGAATCCTGTCAAGAAAGATTGTGTGAGGATTGCCAGAAAAGGAAACTAAGGAGAGCTACTCCAAAAGCACTCCTTGTGGATCTATCAATGAAGCTTGTCAACTCATTCACTTAGATTTATTTGGTCCTGTGAATGTTTAAACTCTGGCAAAGAAAAGGTATGCCCTAGTAATGGTTGATGATTACTCTAGATACACATGCGTGAGATTCTTAGCAACTAAGGATGAAGTTGCACAAGAAATTATTGATCTTATAAGGGTTCTTGATAGAAATCCCAATTACAAAGTGCAGACACTAAGAAGTAATAATGGTACTGAATTCAAAAATAGTGTCATTAATGACTTCTACAAAGATAATGAAATCACTAAACAGTTCTCTGCACCGAGGACCCGTCAACAAAATGGTGTTGTGGAAAGGAAAAATAGAATTTTAATTCAAGCTGCAAGAACCATGTTGAGTGAAGAAAAAATTCCCACTTACTTTTGGGGTGAAGCCATCAACACATCCTATTATACTCAAAACAGGACTGTGGTGAATAAAATGTTTGGGAAGACCCTTTATGAATCTTTTAGAATGGGGGCTCATGACATTGTCTGAGGAAGAATAGCCAAAGTACAAGAATGAAGAATCAAGTAAAATTAGTCCAGGCTAGAGAAACAAAATCATTCTCATAACTCATTTGCAATGAAATCTGGAATTGTAATATTTGATCCAGAATGTAATTAATTTTATTTCCAGTCTTTCTGCACTTTACTTTTTCTTGTATTGTTAGTTGAGTTATCCTCTTTTTAGAATTTTTGTTTCGAACTCTAACAATTAAATAGGGGGAGATTGTAAAATATGATGTAACATACANGAATTTTTGTTTCGAACTCTAACAATTAAATAGGGGGAGATTGTAAAACATGATGTAACATACAATGTTAGGTCCCAAAGTATCGTAGAAGGGGGGGTTGAATACGATACTCACTAAATTAAAAAATTCTTTCGAATCTTTTACGGATAAATAATATAGAGTTCGGTTAGTGGGTTCAAATTCATGAGGTGAATAGTGTTTAGGAGGTTGGCTTACTAATTTTCTGTATTTATGAATAAATATTAAAGTTCTAGAAAATTAGCAAGTAAAATAAATGACACAAGTTTCCGGGAATATATCTTTCGTATATAAACCCAGAGGGGTGCTACACCCAGTTAAAAATATAACTGGCTTCCAAAGAATAAATTAGTTCTTCGCTACTAACACAAAAATATAAGGCTCAGTTCCTATACAAATATATCTAAATTAGTACAAGGAAAAACTGAGTCCGTAGGGAGTGATATCTAGGAG
>QRFB01002019.1:0-36758 GCA_008931105.1 Oenanthe javanica | reverse complement strand
AGTGGATATGCTAACAACCTGTTTTACCAAATATTATCTTCTTCAGCTCTTGTTCTAGTTCATTGGCCTTCAGCACATACAGGTCTTTTACAAACAATGTGGTTGTATCCTTAGATCCTTGTTGGCTATAATCATGTGTTCCAGATGATCTGCAGGGTTAGCACGAACTTCCTGTAATCTCCCTGTAGAATAATTTTTAAGGCTTGTGCTGAGATGTCAGGTAGTCCAGTATGTTCTCCTTCACTACTTTAACCCCTAAGATTTTTCATCCAAAAATACAACTCAAATCAAGCAAAAACTCTACCCAAATTAATTTCTTCTTTTGCAGCTTCCAAAATATTAGTGGGATCCTATGGAGTAAACCTCTGAGAAAATTAATACCACTATTTCTTCAACCTGTTCCAGAATTAACTTCATTGGATAATCTTCAGTCAATTTTAGTTGTCTTCAATACCCGGAAAAATTTTCAACTACAAACCCTTGAGCACCCTCGAAATAATATTTAAGAAAAATTTAAAGTTACAGAATTTTTAATTTTCTTAGAAAATAAATTAATCAAAAATAAAAATTTACAAATAATTAATTTTCAAGAATATTTGAAATTTCTTAAAAATTAAAAATCCGTAAATTAATATTTTAAGAAAAATTTTAGTTTTCAAGAATTTTAAATTTTCTGGAAATATAAATAAATCTTAAATTAAAATTAAAAAATTAAAGGGTACAAAACTAGGGTGCCAAACTGCATTTTGGTATAATTTGCGCTAGCACACTACACTCCATGTACAGGCGCAACAAAAGTTTAGTACTTGTCAATGAATTAAGTTCGACAGATCATTACTCAAGCCCTCCGCAGAGCTAAATTAAAAACCCTAGCCGCTGCTCTCTCAAATGAGAGTCGACCCCCATTTTTAGATCTAGGGTTCTAGCTGACTCTTCCATTCTCCTACAATTTATCCCTTCATTGATTTTCTTTAAATAAAACCCAATTTTTTGGGTGTTTGTGTGTCTCTCCTTTTGGAGTGTTTGTTTGTCTATCCTTTTGGGGTGTTCTGTTATGTTTTTATTTAGTTATGTTTGGGTTTATTCGGTGGTGGATATTTTGACAATGATTTTGTTGATGTTTTTGGAGATCTGGAAGGCCCGCATCGAAACTGGTGCGGTGGTGATTATTGCAAGAGCTCACCTTTCACCAAAGATGGTTCATCTTTTGGGGGTTTCCACTTTCGGCATGTCTATAGCTGGTATCCGGCATGTAGATAGCTGGGGTGTCGTTCCTCCCACCTCAGTTTATGCAATTGGGGTTTCTGAACACTGGGCTAACAATAGTTTTTATGTGATAAGGTCAATTGTGATGTTGCTGCTTTCACGGATGTTGGTGCAATTTGAATCGCTTGAGAAGTTTTCGATTTCGTTTTTAGTTTCAAGAATTTTTAAATTCTACGTGTTAAACGATCAGGAAACAAATCAGCTAATTGTTTTTAGTATGTTATTTGTTTTCCAACCTGGTTGTATCGGCAGTGGGGGGTTTGTCCCGGCTGTGTTCTGTTCTATTTAATGAAAACTGCTATTTGTTCGTCAAAAAAAAAAAAAGTTCGACAGGTCATTTGAAATACTGACACGCGCATGTACTAGTCCACCTGACTTGAACAAACTGCCGAGCTGATTCATTTCAAAAAAATTGACCCAAAAAATTAAATTTAAATCAAAAACTTAAAATTTAAAATTTATAAAATAAACTAATTAAAATTTATAACATAAACTAATAAAAGTTTATAAAATAAATTTTATAAAAGTTTATATAATAAATTTAATTTAAAATTTATAAAATAAACTAATTAAAATTTATAGCATAAACTAATAAAAGTTTATAAAATAAATTTTATAAAAGTTTATAAAATATATTTAATTTAAAATTTATAAAATAAATAAATTAAAATTTATAACATAAAGTAATAAAAGTTTATAAAATAAAATTTATAAAGTTTATAAAATAAACTTATTAAAATTTTATAATTAAACTTATTTAACAAGACCTATAATCATTCGGGTCCAGCCAGCTTCTACACCCTGAGCTTCACTGGGTTACGGATCCTGATTTGTATATCAATCAGTCTGCTCTGAAACCAGTTGTTAGGTCCCGAAGTATCGTAGAAGGGGGGGTCGAATACGATACTCACTAAATGAAAAAATTANAAAACCCTAGCCGCTGCTCTCTCAAATGAGAGTCGACCCCCATTTTTAGATCTAGGGTTCTAGCCGACTCTTCCATTCTCCTACAATTTATCCCTTCATTGATTTTTTTTAAATAAAACCCAATTTTTTGGGTGTTTGTGTGTCTCTCCTTTTGGAGTGTTTGTTTGTCTATCCTTTTGGGGTGTTCTGTTATGTTTTTGTTTAGTTATGTTTGGGTTTATTCGGTGGTGGATATTTTGACAATGATTTTGTTGATGTTTTTGGAGATCTGGAAGGCCCGCATCGAAACTGGTGCGGTGGTGATTATTGCAAGAGCTCACCTTTCACCAAAGATGGTTCATCTTTTGGGGGTTTCCACTTTCGGCATGTCTATAGCTGGTATCCGGCATGTAGATAGCTGGGGTGTCGTTCCTCCCACCTAAGTTTATGCAATTGGGGTTTCTGAACACTGGGCTAACAATAGTTTTTATGTGATAAGGTCAATTGTGATGTTGCTGCTTTCACGGATGTTGGTGCAATTTGAATCGCTTGAGAAGTTTTCGATTTCGTTTTTAGTTTCAAGAATTTTTAAATTCTACGTGTTAAACGATCAGGAAACAAATCAGCTAATTGTTTTTAGTATGTTATTTGTTTTCCAACCTGGTTGTATCGGCAGTGGGGGGTTTGTCCCGGCTGTGTTCTGTTCTATTTAATGAAAACTGCTATTTGTTCGTCAAAAAAAAAAAAAGTTCGACAGGTCATTTGAAATACTGACACGCGCATGTACTAGTCCACCTGACTTGAACAAACTGCCGAGCTGATTCATTTCAAAAAAATTGACCCAAAAAATTAAATTTAAATCAAAAACTTAAAATTTAAAATTTATAAAATAAACTAATTAAATTTTATAACATAAACTAATAAAAGTTTATAAAATAAATTTTATAAAAGTTTATATAATAAATTTAATTTAAAATTTATAAAATAAACTAATTAAAATTTATAGCATAAACTAATAAAAGTTTATAAAATAAATTTTATAAAAGTTTATAAAATATATTTAATTTAAAATTTATAAAATAAACAAATTAAAATTTATAACATAAAGTAATAAAAGTTTATAAAATAAAATTTATAAAGTTTATAAAATAAACTTATTAAAATTTTATAATTAAACTTATTTAACAAGACCTATAATCATTCGGGTCCAGCCAGCTTCTACACCCTGAGCTTCACTGGGTTACGGATCCTGATTTGTATATCAATCAGTCTGCTCTGAAACCAGTTGTTAGGTCCCGAAGTATCGTAGAAGGGGGGGTCGAATACGATACTCACTAAATGAAAAAATTATTTCAAATCTTTTGCGGATAAATAATTTAGAGTTCGGTTAGTGGGTTCGAATTCATGAGGTGATTAGTGTTTAGGAGGCTGGCTTACTAATTTTCTGTATTTATGAATAAACATTAAAGTTTTAGAAAATTAGCAAGTAAAATAAATGAGACAAGTTTCCGGGAATATATCTTTCGTATATAAACCCAGAGGGGTGTTACACCCAGTTAAAAATATAACTGACTTTCAAAAAATAAATTAGTTCTTTGCTACTAACAAAAAAATATAAGGCTCAGTTCCTATACAAATATATCTAAATTAGTACAAGAAAAAACTGAGTCCGTAGGGAGTGATATATAGGAGCCCTGAGCATTTTTCGTTAAAGAACCGGGTCCTAATATCTGACTGGGAGCAAGGTATGGGTGTGTATAAATTATCTCTTCTTGCCCCGGTCATGGCTGTAGCTCTCTACAAATTATTTGTGTTGAAGAAGACGACTCTTTTTTTTTGAGTGGTTTGCATTTTCTTTGTCTGTGTAGTCTTTTAAAACAATAAAGTAGGCTGCTGTAATTTAATTGGCTGAGGGCTAAGTGGCGCTGGAATTCTTTGTGGTGCCTTATTAATTTAGTTGCGCCTATATGATTTTCTTCCGCTAATAAGTTATGTTGCGCGTGAATCATTCATGGTCAAAGTGCAATTAGATCACTGCACTTTGACCTTCATCTCATTTCTTGACTAAGGTTTACCAACTTCCATTTCTTGTACCAAAGTCTTGTCGCATTACACTCTGTACCCTGAGTTGTTTCCGTTCTTCGACTGTAGTTTAGAAACTTTCACTTTTCGTACCAAGGTTGTGACACTTTGCATCCTGCACCCTTTGAGCTGTTTAGCTGTTTGGCTGTAGCCTCTACAAATTACTTTTCGTACCTTAATAAATAATCGTTCTTTCCAAGTACGTTCTTCAACTTAACAATTCTTCTATAGTTAATACTCAGATTCCTTTCACAAACTGCTGACACCTAGTGCAACTGGTCTGGTTCACAGACGACTAACTTTGATCCAGGTCTTCGTATTTAGCCTTACGTACATTGTTAAGTTTGCAGCAACTTCATTGCTTCGAATACTGACTGTCGATAAACATAGTACTTTCACTGGAATCTTTTCTGGTACTTAGACAACGTCTTCATTATTACCACAATCTTGAATACTTCATTCTCTGTTCTTCACTGACGCTTGAACATATAACTGGACTTCTTTTAGTGAGTATAACTTTAAGACTGCAGCTGTCTTCTTTAACCATTGTCTTTACCCTTCTAGATTCCTATGCTTCGAACACTGTCTATCTTCAATCAATGCCTTTACACTGAAATCTTCTAGTGGCACTTCTATACTGAATCTTCAACACTTCTGAAACCCTGAAAGTCTTGACATATTATTCTTCACTGACGCTTGAACATATTAATGAACTTCTTTTAGTGACCAGTAGTAGACTTCAAAACTTCTTCTAATGTCTTGATTCACTGTATTTGCCTTGTCTTTATTTCTTCCTGATTTCTTTGTAGATGTAGTATTATTTACTTCTCATGTTCTAGTGTTGAGTTATCACGATTACTATTCATACAGCTTCTTAATCTCACCAACATACAATGTAACCGAGGAACTGCAACTCAACTAAAAGTAAAGGACTGGTAAATATTATTAATGAATTCACAGGAATCTACAAGTATAAAGAATAGGTAACTACAAGTATCAAAGTATTTGAAGAAATATTGAAGACCACTGAAAGAAGTTTATGTCTATGTTCAAGCCTCAATGAAGAATAAGTTGTTCACTGTTTCAGACAGTACTGAAGATCAAGTAGTCAGTACCATAAGATTTCAGTGAAGACAGGAGCAATAAAGAACTGTTGCACTCCTGCCATTTGAATGAAATGAGAATACGAAGATCAGTGTTAGTCACTTGTGAACCAGAGCATTGCACTGTGTCAACACAAAAAAAAATTAGACTACATGTTTATTGTATAGAAAGAATTGACAAGAAGCTTGAGTACATGCATTGAAAGGATGGGAATTAATCTAAGTGCTGCATCAACGGAAATACTATAGTCACTTATGATTAGAAGTGGAAGATCACTCCAAGGCATGAATACATGGAGTACAAATCGCCACTTAGCTTTGAAAGATGCCAAGAAAATCCTAAGTCTTGGATACATTGTGATCTAAATCACCACTTAGAAGCTAGTCAAGTGAAAATATTCCAAGGCATTCCTCATAGGCTAATCCATCGCCACATGAGCCATAGAGGGTGAAGTTCATCGCCACAAGTGACATACATGGTGAATCCCATCGCCATGTTCCTTTAAGTAATAGAAAATATTCTAAGTCATGTTACATGGCTTCAGTTATAATCACTTAGCCTTACAAGTGATTATACATGGTTATACCATCGACACATGGTTTAAGATGTGATAAACTCTCTAAGCCATATACAGGGGACACTTGATAACCACATACACTTGGAAGAAGCATGGATTATTTTCTAAGTACCATTACAGGGACAAATGTTTAGCCACTTATAAAATATCCACGGGAACTTCAAGTCAAGCTACAAGGGAGAAGCTGTCGACAGTTAGAAAGTATTTTCATTTATTGTAAAGCCTACATATATAAAAAAATGACAGTCATTTTGAAGGTATTCAACACAACACACACATAGAGATAGATACAGCAGAGAGAGAGAGAGAGAGAGAGAGAGAGAATACAGATCGACCATTAAAGCTCGTATTTATTTCTTGTTATGAGAGGATCACTGTAGCTAATACATCTGTATTAGAGTGTAGCAACCTTGGGTTTATAATACAAATGTATATTCCTGAATGATTATTCTTGTTGTTCATTTCCATTAATGTTATATTTATTACGAACCAAGAATGAACTCATAAACACGAAACGAACGAAAAACTACCCATATCGTATTCAACCCCCCTTCTACGATAGTTTGTGACCTAACAATTGGTATTACAGTTTGTTGATTGAAGTTACAAATCAAGATCTTATCGAGTTTTTCAGAAAGTGTATTCTTGAATGAAATTTCTTTATTTTTAAAGAAAATTCAATTTCAAAATTTTCCAAGATTTTAAGTCCACTAATTTTTAAAGACTATCAATCTTCAAGAATTCAAATTAAAATTTTATTTCTCGAAATTTAATTTTTAGTCGAATTAATTTTAAGGTTTAAGAAATTAATTTTTCTAGAGATTTAAAATTCTTCATGTTAACAATGAGTTCTAAAAAATTTAGTAGCATTAAAATCCCAGCCTTTGACAAGGAATACTACATTCTATGGAAGAAGAAGATGTCTATGTTCATCAAACTGCCAACCCACAATACATGGGTATTTTAGAAAATGATCCCTTTGTTCCCCAGAAGTTGATTCCGGAAACAGTCTCAAAAGAAGGAGAACAGATTCCTCAAAGGTTTACTCCAAAGGAAATTTTAGAATACACTGACATTAACAAGGAAAGAGTGGCTTGGGATAACAATCTACAACTAATCTTAATGGATGCACTGGACACTACAATGCTTAAGCAGGTGATAAACTGTGATAGTGCCAAGCACATGAGGGATACAATTGAACTGCTAATGGAAGGAACTGAAGAAGTGAAGGAAAACAGACTGGACATTCTTACCTCCCAATATGAGGCCTTCAAGTTACTACCTGGAGAGAGTATCACTCAACTCTTTGAGAGATACAACAAATTACTGAATGCCTTGAATCTTCATGGAAAGGTCTATTCACGTAGGGAGATCAACAAGAAATTCATGTTGACATTACCCGCACACCTTGAACACGAGATCTCTTCTATCAAAGAAAGAAGT
The DNA here is from genome assembly GCA_008931105.1 of Oenanthe javanica. Lineage (NCBI taxonomy): Eukaryota > Viridiplantae > Streptophyta > Magnoliopsida > Apiales > Apiaceae > Oenanthe > Oenanthe javanica. Next base: position 29,380 of record QRFB01002019.1, on the reverse strand, counting down.
GACATAAATTATATTTCAATTGAAATTCTTTATGGGAAGCTCAAGACTCATGAAATGGAGCAAGGGAAAAGATAAATCATTTATAGATTGGGGACAGTGGGGAATAAGAATACAGCTTTGTTGAAGACAACAACACTTGTGGCCAAAGACTTTTGTTATTACAGAGACCGAGACAGAAAAGCCTGTAGTTGAGGAAAAATAGCTCTTGGAAGCTGAATTTTCTGAAAATGCTCAAGCAGGTGATGAAGATGACTTCTACTCAGTGGAAGAACTTGAACAGCTAGAAAACAAGACAATGGCCTATATGGTAGGGAAGTTCAAGAACCTCAGGTTTAGAAGGAACCCTAAGTACAAGTTCAAGAGTAACTCAAACTCCAGTGGTTCCAGCTTCAGAAACAATATTCGAGGTGGTTCATCTTCAGAGTCTTATAGCAAAGGAGGTTACAAGACTGGAATGGTAGACCGAAGTAAATTTAAGTACTACAATTAGAATGAACCCGAACATTTTGCTACAGAATGTCGGAAGCCTAAGCAAGGAAAGGAAAGGAAGGAATCGTATGATGAATTGAAACAAATGTATGATGCACTAGTAAAGAAGCATCAAGGCAGAGCTTATATAGCCGAGGGAAAGAGCTAGGATAATTCTGATAATGATGAAGAAGATGCATATGGAAATCTTGCACTCATGGAAGACTCTTCAGAGGCATCGCCTCAATCATCAAAGGTATCATTTTTTTCCATAGTTGAAATGTCTAATTCTAATTACAAGAAAATTGTAGAAGATCTTAGCGTAGAAATGTTTAACGTACACAGAAGCATGTTAACATCAGAAGAAGAAAATGCTAAACTGGTTCTAAGGAATAAAATGCTAGAAGCTAGAAATGAAGAACTAGAACTTGCATGTGTAAACGTAGAATATCTTAGACAGAAGATAAAATACCTACAGAATAGAGACAAATGCAATCAAGAAGTAGAAACTGCACTTTGGAACAAAATTTCTGAGTTAGGGTTAAAACTTCAGGCATATAAGAAATCTGTTAATCATGTTAAGGAGGCAATAGATAGACAGGTCATGGGTCAAAAAGCTGGTATATAGGTTTTGACTATGATAAGAAAGCAGGAAAGTGACATGTGGAGTCAACTGCTGAGGAAAGTCCTATGAAGCAAGACATTCCACATGTATTAAAACATGTCACTAAGCCCCTATACAAGAAGTTTGTCATAGAACCCATCGATGAAGAACAAATCACAATGAAAGAAGAAATCCTTGTTGGGGATAAAAAGAAAGAGGAAGAAGAGAAAAACAAGTTGCCTAAGAAATCTGTAAGAATTGAAGATTCTAAGGAACAAATTAAAACTGAAATAGGCAACAAGAATGAAAAGAAAAAGGCTAACAGAAATGGCAAAATATGTATTAATTAGAAAAATTATTATGCATATTCCCCCAATGCTACTAGAAAAGTGTGTAATAACTGTAATTCTACTGGACATTGTTGGACCAAATCAAACCTACTCTATGTAATTATTTGTCTTGCTGTAACATATTTAGAACTTCTGTATTAGGATAGTGACTTAGATGTTTCCATGTATTATTGCAGTCAGAAATATGATCAAATTGTAATTCCAAGTTGTAATTAATGTCAAAGAATAAAGTCTATTAGAAGATTCAAGTTGAATCATGCAACTGGACAAAGAAGGCTTATTGAAGAAATAAGGAATGCAGTCTGAGAATTCAACTAAGTCAAATGCACATTCGAGAAATCACCACTATTCGAGAAGTCAGAAATATGCAACTGGTCGAGAAGTCTCAAAATACTAATTGGCTTAGTATTCGATCTAGAAGTGCGCATTTGAGAAGTCAAGATACTAAAGTCAATTGAGTAGTGTGAAAGAGTACACATTCGAGAAGTCCAGTAAAACAATTCGAGAAGTCAGTTAAAGGAGCATTCGAGAAGTGATAAAGCTGAACCAATCAAGAAGTCTCAGTTTCAAGTGACCATTCGAGAAGTCTAGTCTAATCGAGAAGTCATCAAATTAAGTAATCGAGAAGTCTGGACATTCGAGAAGTAAACCATTCAAGGACTAATCGAGAAGTCACAGCTTGTACTAAATCGAGAAGTTAATCACCATGACTTGTTGAAGCAATTTCAACAGAGTACTCGACTGTTCCAAAGAGCTATTTTCAAGGAAAATTGCAAAAGAACAAGACAGATAATTTGCAGCTCTGTCTTTGCAGGATAAGTCAAGCCTATGAAGATAGTGACAAGTCTACAATGAATCTTGAAAGGAAGAAAAGACAAAGACAGAAAACAGAAAGTAAAATGAAGAGACTGTAACAGATTTGTGTTAGCTAGAAATAGATGGTAGTCAAATGTAAATCATCTTTTGTCTATTTCTCGTTTTAGCATTTTTTTTCTAGTGAGAGCATGTGCAAACAAGACTTATGTCTATATAGTTAGCAGATAGTTTCACCAGATAAGTGAGAAAGAAAAATTGTATTTTTCTTGGTCTTTCTTTCAAGAACAAGAAGGTGAGAATTGCAAACAGATTCTTAGATTGTAGCAAAGTTAAATTCTAATACAATTAGATTGAAAGTTATTTTTTGTGTTTAAATTCTAATACAAAGTTCAATCAAAAAGTTCATCAAACAAGAAGAAGTGCAAAAAGTTTTGAAGTATACATTCACCCCCCCTCTGTAACTTCTGTGACCTCTTAATTCCTAACAAGAGGTATCAGAGCAAGCTGTTAACATACATACAGTTTAAAGATCAAGATGAGTTCTCAGAAGCAAAGAAGTATAAAGATCCCTACTTTTGACAGAGAGAATTACAATCTATGGAAGAGAAAAATGTTAATATTCATAATAGCTGCCAATTCCATGTACCCAGAAATTCTGAAGAATGGCCCCTTTATGCCAGTAACATTGGTTCCTGAAACAACCAGTGGATCTAAGGTAATACCTGCAATATGGATACCCAAAGATCCATCTCAGTACACAGATACAGAAAAGGAGAAAGTGTCTCTTGACAACAGTCTAATGCTCATACTAATAGAGTCACTAGACATTGTTATGTATAAAAATATTGTCAACAGCACCTCTGCAAAACACATATAGGAAACCATATAGATTCTGTGTAAAGGAACTGAAGAGGTAAGGGACAACCAAAGGCAAATCCTTGTCTCACAGTATGAAGCTTTCATGTCAAAGCAAAATGAAGGCATAACTGAAGTGTTTGAAAGATTTAACAAACTCATCAATGACCTTCAACTCCATTGAAAGTACTATGAAACAAAGGAAACGAATATGAAGTTTCTGTTAACTCTCCCAGAACATTTGGAGCACAAAATCTTTTCAATTAGAGAAGGGAGAGATCTAACAAAGCTTTCACTTGAAACCCTCTATGGAATTTTACAGACATATGACCTTGAGTTCTATCAAAAGAAGGCCATTTTAGCAAATAGAGGAAAAATGGCAAATGTTTCAAATGCTTTGGTTGCAAACGAACCTTCAAGAACTGAGAAGACTGGTACAAGTAGAAAGTTGAAAATTGAAGAACTTGAAGAACAGGAACAAGAAGAAAGGGACTCTGTCAAGAGTGAATCAGGGAAAGAAGATTTCTACACCATTGGAGAACTTGAAGGAATGGACAACAAAACCATGGCCTTCATGGCAAAGAAATTTGGAAACTTAAGATTCAAAAAAAACAAGAGTTTTAAACCAACACCAAATTTCAAATCTTCAAGCAAAGGAAAGAATCCAACAAGAAGCAATACCAATGGAGGATATAAAACTGGAACAGTTGATAGATCTAAAATAAGATGCTATAACTGTAATGAGCTTGGACACTTTGCAACAGAGTGTAGAAAACCTAAAGCAATCAAGAAGGATAAAGATTACTTGGAATTGGAAGCCAAGTATGAAGCTCTCCTAAAAAAGTAGACAAGAAAGGCTTATATTGTTGAGGGAAAATGCTGGGATGATACAGATGAAGATGAGGAGGAGGAATATGGGAATCTGGCACTCATGGCTAACTCAGATGATGAAGCTTCATCCTCAAATTCTCAGGTACCCTCATTAGTTTCACTTGATATGTCAAATTTACAATATAAGAAAACTGTGGAAGAATTGAGCATTGAAATGTTTAATATTCATACCAGTATAACTGCTGCATATGAGGAAATTGCTAGGTTACTAAAAGCTAATGATGAACTAACTGCTAAGAATGAAACCTTAGAATTGCCTTTGATAACTCTAGAAAACTTGAAACAGGAGAATGAGTATCTCAAAAATAAAGTTGTTTGTTCAGAGAAAATTGAAAATTTTCTTAAAGAACAAATTTCTGAAAATGAATTGAAAATCAAATCTTATCATAACTCAGCTACTATTGTTCAAGAATTTCATGAGAAGCATAAAGAAAATTCTAGGATTGGAGTTGGTTTTGATTATGATAACCTCAAGAAGAAGAAATTTGTTTCAACAAAAGGCAAGAAAGTTGAAATTCTTGGAAATCCTCACATTTTGAAAAATGTTAAGGAACCAATTTTTAAGAAAGCAACTGTTGAACTTGATGAAGTCAGTATGGTCATCAAACAATAGTTTAATGATGAAGATAAGAAAACAACTAAGAATGATGTGCCTTCTGTTGAAACAAAAGAACCAATAGTCAAAGCCAAGTCCATTCCTGCTAAAACTGAACCAAAACAAAATGTCCAGAAAAATGACCACATGCATACTAAAAAGAAAAAGGCAAATAGAAATGGCAAGATAGGCATTAATAAACACAATAACTATGCACATGTTCACAATGCTCCAAGGAAGATTTGTAAAAACTGTGTATCAACGAATCACCTTACACATGTATGTAAGAAACCTGTTATTAATAATGCTGAATTTGCCTGTGGCTATGTGAAACCCTTGATGCATGATAATCATAAATTCTGTGACAAATTTGATTGTATGCCATGTAACATGAATATCATGAATATGTGCTTTAGGCTCATGAAACAGTTTGTTGATGGATGTACAAATCAAAACTTAAACATCAACATCTCTAAGCCTAAGTCTGATAGTCCTGTTAAACAAAGAAAACACTCCATGTCACCTTAGCATGCATCCAGTTTTGAAAGTACTAATCAAGCTAAAAATCAAAATTAGAAAAAGGAAAATATGCATGTGCAAGTGACTAAGACTGTTAGAAATAGGAATTGCATTCATGTAACTAAGCATAAAGGACCCAACCTTGTTTGGGTACCAAAGAAAACTTGATTTGTTTGTGTTTGCAGGGCACAGGTAAAAAGAAGGTCATGTGGATCCTGGACAGTGGATATTCAAGGCACATGACTGGTGACAAAGCCCTGTTGTCATAATTCAAAGATGAGGCTGACCCAATGGTAACCTTTGGAGACAACAGCATTGGTTTCACCATGGGATATGGCAAATTGATTCATGGAAATGTTGTCATTGAAGATTTAGCTTTTGTCAGTGGTTTGAAGCATAATCTACTCAGCATCACCCAATTCTGCAATAAAGATTTAAAGGTGAAGTTTGACAAAGAATTGTGCCTCATATCACACAGAAAGACCAAGGAAATTGCTCTGCAAGGAGTAAGAAAAGGAAGCCTTTTGTAGCAGATTTGGACTCTGCAAACAATGAGAAAATTTTCTATTTCTACACCAAGGCATCAGAAAATGAAAGTATGCAATGGCACAAGAGATTGTCTCACTTAAATATCAAAAACATTAATTCTCTAGTCAAAAGAGAATTGGTGAAGGACCTGCCCTCACTCGAATTCTGCATAGAAGGACTGTGTGAGGCATGTCAAAAAGGGAAAATGAGGAGATCAAGTCACAAAAGTAAGGAATTTACATCAATCACCAAACCATTGCAATTGATTCATATGGATTTGTTTGGACCAGTAAATGCCATGTCCATGTCTAAGAAAAGATTTGCTCTAGTCATGGTTGATGATTTTTCAAAATACACTTGGGTAGAATTTTTGCACTCAAAAGATGAAGCTCCTGAAGTTATTATTGAAAATTTGAGAAGATTGGACAAAGGCCCTACACTAGTAATAGCCATAAGAAGTGACAATGGAAAAGAATTCAAAAATGTTGTACTCAAAGTATTCTGCAAAGAGAATGGAATCACTCACCAATTCTCAGCTCCAAGAACTCCACAACAAAATGGAGTTGTTGAGAGAAAGAACATGACTCTTATTGAAGCTGAAAGAACCATGTTAGCAGAAGTAAATCTACCAACTAGTTTTTGGGCTGAAACTATTAGAACTGCATGCTACACTCAAAACAGAACACTCATCACAAAATCAGTTGGAAAGACTCCCTATCACATCATGACAAATAGAAGACCATCTGTAAAGTACATGCATGTGTTTGGAACAAAATGCTTTATTCTCAAGGATGATGCTAACAACCTTGGGAAGTTTGAAGCCAAGGCATATGAAGGAATTTTTGTGGGATACTCTTTGGATAAAATTGTCAATAGAGTATATGTGATTGATCAACAAAAGGTTATGGAAAGCACAAATGTGACATTTGATGATTTCAAGTTTCCTGCAATGAATTTGGAAGGTGAAAATTGTGACACCTTGAGGTTTGAAAATGAAATGGAGCCTGAAACATTTGCAATTGAAAATGTTATCAACACTCATGAAGTGTCACATGTAGACATCTCACATGGAACAAATGTGGAAAGAGAAAATGAAGTTTACAGTCATATTCAACTTGAGAACTCTCCACACAACCCTAGCATCAACTCAGGGGGAGATTCTCAAGGGTCTGCAACAAATGGCAACAACCTCAATCAGGAGGAAACATGTTCAAATGATAAAGACGGAGCTCCCCAAACTAAATGGAATAGAGCTCATACAACTGATCAAATCATTGGAAATCCTGATGAAGTTGTGAGGACAAGGAAAACAACTATGAATGAATGCTTATTTGCTTGCTTTCTATCTCAAAATGAGCCAAAAATGATTGAAGAAGCCATGTTGGATCCAGACTGGATAATTGCCATGTAAGAGGAATTGAATCAGTTTGTAAGAAGCAATGTTTGGGAACTAGTGCCACCTCCAAAGGATAGATCAATAATTGGCACTAAGTGGGTCTACAGGAACAAAATGGATGAACATGGAATTGTGATAAGGAACAAGGCAAGGTTGGTTGCAAAAGGCTATTTACAAGAAGAAGGCATTGACTATGATGAGACTTTTGCTCCTGTTGCAAGATTGGAAGCAATTAGAATTTTCCTAGCCTTTGCAGCACACTCAAACTTTAAGGTCTATCAAATGGATGTCAAAAGTGCATTTCTTAATGGTGAATTAGAAGAGGAAGTATATGTGCAACAACCATCTGGCTTTGAGGATCCAAACTTTCCAGACTTTGTTTACAGACTCATCAAAGCATTGTATGGACTCAAACAAGCCCCTAGAGCATGGTATGACACTCTGTCAAAATTTCTTCTGGAAAATCAATTCACTAGAGGAACTATTGACAAAACTCTCTTCTACAAGAAGCATGGTGAGGATATCATACTTGTTCAAATCTATGTAGATGATATAATTTTTGGGTCTACAAATGAAAAATTTTGTCAGAAGTTCTCTAAGCTAATGCAAAGTGAATATGAGATGAGCATGATGGGAGAGCTCAATTATTTTCTAGGCCTTCAAATAAGTCAAAGGGCAGATGGCATTTTCATAAGTCAAACAAAATACATCAATGACTTACTCAAAAGGTTTGACATGCAAGATTGCTCAACTGCTAAAACTCTAATTTCTACAGCCACAAAACTTGATGAAGATAAGAAAGGAAAAAGTGTAGACATGAAGACCTACAGAGGAATGATTGGATCTCTTCTCTATCTCACAGCTAGCAGACCTGATATTATGTTTTCTACATGTCTCTGTGCAAGATTTCAGGCAAACCCTAAGGAATCTCATCTCATTGCTGTCAAAAGGATTCTAAGATATTTTAAAGGAACACCTTTCATGGGGTTTTGGTATCCTAAAGAAACAGGATTCAACCTAGTTGGATATTCAAATGCTGATTTTACTGGATGCAGAGTGGATAGAAAAAGCACCTCAGGAAGCTGTCAATTTCTTGGACAGAGATTAGTGTCCTGGTTTAGCAAAAAGCACCTCAGGAAGCTGTCAATTTCTTGGACAGAGATTAGTGTCCTGGTTTAGCAAAATGCAACAATCAGTTTCTACTTCCACAGCTGAGGCTGAATATATTGCTGCTGGAAGCTGTTGTGCTCAAGTGATTTGGATAAGGAATCAACTAAGGGACTATGGACTAGTACTAGAAGGAATTCCTATCATGTGTGACAACACTAGTGTCATCTCAATTATTACCAATCCAGTCAACCATTCCAAGACAAAGCATATTGATGTAAGGTACCATTTCATAAGGGAACATGCAGAAAATGGAGTGATTAAATTATTCTATGTTCCTACACAAAAAAAGTTGGCTGATATATTTACTAAACTACTTGATGAAGCCACCTTTAATAGGTTGGTTAGTGAAATTGGAATGCTAAATTCTTCAGGATAAGTGGCCAAATAAGTATATCTTCCCAACTGTTACAACAATTATTTCACATACATGAAGCAAAATGATTTATCTAAGTGAAACAAAACTGGTGTATATTTATAAATATATCAGTTACATTGTTATACATGGCTGTGCTTCAAAATAAAATTCTATTTAAAACTTGGAACTATTTCTGTGTTCCAAGGGTATCTGAAGAAAAATATTATACCTGTAAATTATTAAATAACAAGTGTGATAATTAAAATTTCAGGAATATTGATCAAACATATTTCTTATTTTAAAAAATAAATTTTATTTATTTAAGAAATAAGGTTTGCAAATTATTATTCTATTTTCAGGTGAAAGTAGAATAATCTTTCAAAACTGGAGTTTGTGATTAAGTTGCCATCATTTCTAACTTCTCGACTAGGTATAAATTCTTGAGTTCTCGAATAGCTCATCTCTAAGAGTTCTCGAATGTCTTGAGTTCTCAAGCAGTTCATTTATGGAGTTCTCGAATGTCTTGAGTTCTCGAGCAGTTCATTCATAAGAGTTTTTGATCGAGTATTGTTGAGAGTTCTCGAATCATATATGTTTATTCATAAGAGTTCTCGATCAAATTTAACAGTTCTCTATTGAAATCAACTTTACTCTTTTCTGAGTTCTCGAACATATAAAATCGATTACAATTCTAGTCGAGTTGTCTAAGTAATATACATAGCAAAGTAGAAATAACATTTCATTTCTACACTTAATTCCAAACTCAAAGAAACCCCTTGCATTCAACAGTTACACTTGAACCTTTGCTTTTCTACTCCATAAAACCTTCGTTTTCTTCGCTTCACTCTTTCTATACACTACTTCAATGGCGTCTTCAAGTTCTAACTCTGTAACCGGAGCATGTGTCATTCCTGAAACAAACTTTCTAGCTATAGCAAGGGATGCAGATGCAAAACCTCAATACAAGTGATTCACTAAGTTTCTCATTGATTCATACTTGAAGGAAGCATTGCTAGCCAACCCCACTCTTTACATTGACATTGTGGAACATTTCTGGAACACGACAACATGGGAAGAAATAGCGTTGAAAGATGGAAACTCCATTATAGTGGTAACCTGCAAAATTCAAAAGGAGGACATAAGCTTCAATGAAGAAGATGTAAACAAATGTTTGATGTTGCCAACTGAAGGATTTGATGCTGAACCATCTGAGAATGAGCTTCTAGACTTTCTAGAGTTCATTAGGTACTCAGACAATGTGGAGAAGGGAACAGAGAAGAATAAGCTAGGAAAAATCAACAAGAAATTCATGAGGAAGGAGTGGTCATTCCTGTTTGACACCATTCTAAGAGTATTCATCTGCAGAAAAATAGGGTTTGACCAAATAAGCCTCATTGCCATGAAGCTGGCCTACTCATTGGCATACAAANGAAAAATAGGGTTTGACCAGATAAGCCTCATTGCCATGAAGCTGGCCTACTCATTGGCATACAAACAAAAGCTCAATGTTGGAAGGCTAGTTCTTGGGGAACTCATAACCAGGATTCCCAAGAGAGGTAATGAGATTTTCTTTCCTCGCTTTATTCAATTAATTCTCAATTATAAAAATGTTGGTTTAATTGAATTGCCTGGAATGAACAAACAAAGAATTGGCTATTCCAAATCCATGTCAAAAATCATTTTTGCTACATTGGACAGGAGAAACACAGTGAATGTCCCTTTCATAATCACACCTTACATGAGGAGTGTATTTGAGGGATATCCACTAGTGCAGCCTAAATATGGTTATATTGATGCAGTAGAAGGTCCTAAGGTTGCAGAAGAACCTAATGCACCTAACCCAAGGACTTCTAACCCAAGTGTTAACCCTTCCCTGAATCCATTAGATGTTAGTGGACCAACCTCTACATCCTCTCAATAGGATGTAGTTGCAAAGAAGAAGAAGGAGAAACCTGCCAAGAAAAGATTGTTAGAAGAAGTTGTAGAAAATGAAGACGAGTCACCTGTGGAACCTTTGACTAGGAGGAAAAAGATTAAAAAGGCCACAACAGACCACTCTACATCCTCCCAACAGGATGTAGAGGTACACAATTGATTAAACCTACTTCTAGGTGCACTTTCTAAACAAGGTGCATCTATTGAACTTGGGAGCCAGCCCACTCCACCCTGTACAAAGTCTGCACCATCACAGGAACACACTCCTGTTGATGCTAGGTGTGAAGTTGAAAAGGAGACACAAGCACACTTAAGAATTTCTATTGAAACTTCCCCATTTTCTCAGGGGGAGTTGCCAATACTCAGTACTACTCACAATCTCTCTTCTATTCCCCAAATTTCTTCTCAACCAAATGTGTCTAGCCAAATACATGAGGTTGTTGATCATCAGGATTTCTGTTTCCCTGGTGAGCCCAATTCAAGTGACTTGATGCATGACACCTTGCTCACCACTCAAGAAACACATCTAGATGGTAAGGGAATGCATACTGAGGCATATCCTGATGACACCATTAAAACCACAGAGGCTTCAGGAATTTTTACTTCAGACTCTGTGGTGGCTGAGGCATATGCAAGCCAAGTGTCTTCACAGACATTGGGCAATCTGGGGTACCTCCACACCATGCAAATGACATCCCCTAGCAATTCCCCAGTCATTCAAAGATTGTCTCCTAGGGAGAATTCACATGTTCATCCAGTTTCTATGGAATCATTTGAGAAATTGGATGAGGAAATTGATACTGAGGGGACCACTGTAAAAAGTGGCCTTAGCTCTAACTTCTTGTCTCAATGGCTGAAGCCTGTGCACCATGGCAGCTCTTCAGGACCATCTACTGATGGGCTACTTTCTAAAGAAAAATTAAAGGAGCTGTATGGAGACCAAATGGATGGATTTTATAGCATTGCTGGGCAACTCCTCACTGCACATCTACCAAATCAAGATTATGCAGCTATTCTTTTGGAATATGCCAAAGATCAGGAGGAGATAAAATATAAAAATGAACAAACTGCTGAAGAAGGAGAAGGCAATGTGGATGCTTGGCTGGATAAAAGTCAAACTGTGAGCATGGAGGAGATGCTACAGTGGATGAGGGAAAAATATTTGACTTTTCTTGGGTCATGTGCAAGAACTTTCACTCCCTCAGCCATTTATTATGCTATTCATGAAGCTGCAAAGGTCCAACTTCAAGCCAACCACTACCTCGCAAGGGGCCTCCAATCTGAAATTGCAGAACACAGACATAAGATGGAGAGCAGGATGAGTTCAATTGATGCCAAATTCATGCCTAATGGAATGCATACCTCAAAATCAGAATCATCTTTGTCCAAGCTCCACATGAAAGAGCTAACTGATAAAATGGAGAGAACCTTCAAGGAAATGGTTGAGACAAATGCCAACCTTCAACAGGGCCAAACAAGAACAAATAATATGCTGGAGGTTCTTTACAAGAATAGGCATGCTGACATGCTGCCACGGGATGTTAAGTTGCATGAAATGACTCCCTTTCAAGTGGATTTATACTATCAATCCAAGGCCAAGGATGAACAGGCTCAAGCCTCAACATTTGCCAAACTGGCTGACAAGGTAGAGCATTTGACTGAAGCACAACACAATATCTCCACCACTGTCAATGAAGTTGTTGCAACTGTCAACTCTCTGCAAAAGGAAATACACTTCTCCATAGCTACTCAAAGTTTCTCAATCCAACAAGTCTCTAACCAATTGGCAAATATTAAAAGTCTTCTCTCCACAATTCCTCTTTCTTCTCAAGATCCTCATGTTCAAGCTGCTTCTCAACTCAGGCCTACTCATTCCTCATTTCTCAAGCACCAACAAGATATCAACCCTAAGGGGGGGAAGGAAAGAAAGGATGAGATTGAGGCACAAAGGCAAATAGTTGTCATGGCCATTCTAAGACAAGAAGTGTTGCAACCCTGTGCAGACAAAGAATTTCTACTTGAGTTAAAGAATCTCAAAGCACAAGTTAAGGGTCATCACTGGGAGTACAAGAAAATCCTGGAAAATGTTGTCATATTAGTAAGAGGAGTTAAGTATGAAAGAAATGGGAAATTATGCAAAGAGCCCTTGGTGCAGATGGAGTCTAGATATTTCAAGCTATCACTAGAGACATTTCAACATCTCTCATACACTAAATTGGAATGCTTGTACAAAGCAGTTGAAACAGTGACCCAGGAAGAATAGGAATTGAAGAAATCAGTCTTAGGCCCTCTCCTGCCTATCTCTCTTCCTGAGGCCTACTACAACCCATATGGAGTGTTGTATATGTCCAAGGCAAACAAGTTAGCACACCTCATGCTCACCAAACACTTGAACAAGGGAAATAGAAACCAAGTCATGAGTCTGATTGATCTGCTAGAAAATAAGCCTGGCAAACAAGAAGAAGACAAAGTGATTTTGGAGAAGGTGAAAAAGTTCATAAATGATCAAATATCAGAATTTGCAATTGAAGAATTAAGGAGGAAGAAGAAAGATGATGTAGACAAAGGTCAGGGAAAGAAAGACAATCATCCTGCACCTAGGAGTGATAAGGATGGAAGGAAAGATAACAAGGGAAGAAATGATGGAGAGGACAAGACAAAAAAAAATGAGTCTGTCAAGGATAAGAAATATGAGAGGAAAAAGCCATCCAAGCAGCAAGTTTTCGGTATTCATACTAGTGTACCTACTCAAATTCAGGACACAAATATGATTCCAACAATTTTTGAAACTGCTAAAATTCCAAAAACCAAATCACCGAAGAGACATCTTGTCAAGGTGACTGCCTATGGAGTAATAAGGAAGGAAGTTAAAAAGAATGACATCAAAAGATTGAAGCCATGTCAACAGATAAAGGTCAACACTTCTACCACTACAAGTTTCAAGAAATCTACTAGCTCATTGCTAGTTAGATGTCCTAAATGGAGAAAGCAGCTCATTATTCCTGACAAAGGTCTACAAATTAAGCCTATTCAGGAAACTGTTGAATTTGATAAAGTAAAGATCAAGCAATAGAAGGCAAACAGATNGAAAGAAAGACAATCATCCTGCACCTAGGAGTGATAAGGATGGAAGGAAAGATAACAAGGGAAGGAATGATGGAGAGGACAAGACAAAAAGAAATGAGTCTGTCAAGGATAAGAAATATGAGAGGAAAAAGCCATCCAAGCAGCAAGTTTTCGGTATTCATACTAGTGTACCTACTCAAATTCAGGACACAAATATGATTCCAACAATTTTTGAAACTGCTAAAATTCCAAAAACCAAATCACCGAAGAGACATCTTGTCAAGGTGACTGCCTATGGAGTAATAAGGAAGGAAGTTAAAAAGAATGATATCAAAAGATTGAAGCCATGTCAACAGATACAGGTCAACACTTCTACCACTACAAGTTTCAAGAAATCTACTAGCTCATTGCTAGTTAGATGTCCTAAATGGAGAAAGCAGCTCATTATTCCTGACAAAGGTCTACAAATTAAGCCTATTCAGGAAACTGTTGAATTTGATAAAGTAAAGATCAAGCAATAGAAGGCAAACAGATTTATCAAGGTTGAAGTCAGGGACAAGAGAATGTTTGTTACCAATGTTGATGGGGAAGAAAGAGGCTTTCATCATGACAACTTATATTCAACCACTCATGACATTAAAAGAGTGATCAGTCTGTTTGACAAAAGATGCATGATTGACAAATTGAGAATAATGGAAATGGCCGAGTACTTGGCTAAGAAGTACCAAAAGAAAATCGACAAGATCAAGTACTTAGAGGAGATGATAGAAAAGAAGAGAAAGGTAGAAGAAAGAATAGAAAAGTTGTCTGAAGAACTAAGAAGACAGGGAAAGTGTAGGGTTTTCAAAGATCCAGATAGAGTTGAGTTCAAATTGAAGAATTGAGTGACATCCAAGATAAGACTTAAATTTATCCAGGACTATCCTTTGCACACAATAAGAATTGCTGCTGACATGTTAAATGATGCTATTTTAATTGAAGAAATCATGGCCAGACAACAGATTCTTCAGGCAATTGAAGAGATCAATTCAAGGGACGAGAAAGAAAGGAAAGAAAGATATGATCATGCCAATCACCACCAACAATAAAATAGGTAGGCTTGATATCTTGTAATAATTTGTAAATATATCTCTTTCCAAATTAGGGGAGATTGTTGGACCAAATCAAGCCTACTCTATGTAATTATTTGTCTTGCTGTAACATATTTAGAACTTCTGTATTAGGATAGTGACTTAGATGTTTCAATGTATTATTGCAGTCAGAAGTATAATCAAATTGTAATTCCAAGTTATAATTAATGTCAAAGAATAAAGTCTGTTAGAAGATTCAAGTTGAATCATACAACTGGACTAAGAAGGCTTATTGAAGAAATGCACATTCGAGAAGTCACCACCATTCGAGAAGTAAGAAATATGCAACTGATCGAGAAGTCTCAAAACACTCATTGGCTTAGTATTCGATCGAGAAGTGCCCATTCGAGAAGTCAAGATACTAAAGTCAATCGAGTAGTGTGAAAGAGTACACATTCGAGAAGTCCAGTAAAACAATTCGAGAAGTCAGCTAAAGGAGCATTCGAGAAGTGATAAAGCTGAACCAATCGAGAAGTCTCAGTTTCAAGTGACCATTCGAGAAGTCTAGTCTAATCGAGAAGTCGTCAAATTAAGTATGCAATCGAGAAGTCTGGACATTCGAGAAGTAAACCATTCAAGGACTAATCGAGAAGTCACAGCTTGTACTAAATCGAGAAGTTAATCACCATGACTTGTCGAAGCAATTTCAACAAAGTACTCGACTGTTATAAAGAGCTATTTTCAAGGAGAATTGCAGAAGAACAAGATAGATAATTTGCAGCTCTGTCTTTCTAGGATAAGTCAAGCCTGTGAAGATAGTGAAAAGTCTACAATGAAGCTTGAAAGGAAGAAAAGACAAAGACAGAAAACGNAAGCCTGTGAAGATAGTGACAAGTCTACAATGAAGCTTGAAAGGAAGAAAAGACAAAGACAGAAAACAGAAAGTAAAATTAAGAGACTGTCACAGATTTGTGTTAGCTAGAAATAGATGGTAGTCAAATTTAAATCATCTTTTGTCTGTTCCTAGTTTTAGCATGTTTGTCTAGTGAGAGCATGTGCAAACAAGACTTATATCTATATAGTTAGCAGATAGTTTCACTAGATAAGTGACAAAGAAAAATTGTATTTTTCCTGGTGTTTCTTTCAAGAAAAAGAAGCTGAGAATTACAAACATATTCTCAGATTGTAGCAAAGTTCAATTCTAATACAATTAGATTGAAAGTTATTTTCTGTGTTTAAATTACTTTATGCCTTATGCTATTGTAAACACTTGAATTAACTTAACTACATTCGTCAATCAAAAAGTTCATCAAACAAGAAGAAGTTCAAANAATACAATTAGATTGAAAGTTATTTTCTGTGTTTAAATTACTTTATGCCTTATGCTATTGTAAACACTTGAATTAACTTAACTACATTCGTCAATCAAAAAGTTCATCAAACAAGAAGAAGTGCAAAAAGTTTTGAAGTATACATTCACCCCCCCCCCTCTGTAACTTCTATGACCTCTTAATTCCTAACAGACATACTACGCATGCTTGCAAAAAGGTTAAAGTAGTAAAAAACTGAAATTCCTAGTATGCCTGCCATGCCTGCCATGTCTACTTCTCATCAACCATGTGGTAAAGTAAGATGTATGCCATGTGCTTTTAACGTCATGTCTGCTTATATAAATCTGATGAATGCTTTGTCTAGTACCTGCATAAACAATGACATGAACATGAGTAGAAAGCATGTTAGGGCAAAGACTGCTAGTCCTCCTAAGTCTAGGAAGGAAAGCCCTATCCCTAAGCATAAAGACAAATTTGTCAAGGCTCAACCACAGGATAAGGGCACAGTCGATGAGAAAGACCATGACAAGGCAGTTCCTGTTGCTAAAATTGTTACGATTTCTAAGCCTCTTAGACCCAACCAAGTTTAGGTGCCAGAGAAAAAGTAATCAATCTATGGTTGCAAGGCATAGAAAAGAACAAGCGTGTCATGTGGGTTCTCGACAGTGATTGTTCTAGGCATATGACTGGTGATAGAGCCCTGCTATCAGATTTGGTTGAGAAGGCTGGCCCGATAGTTTCTTTAGGAGATAACAACAAAGAATTCTCAACGGGATATGGCAATCTGGAAATTGGAAATATTATCATTGAAAATTTCTCTCTTGTTGAAGTGTTGAAACATAATCTCTTGAGCATCAGCCAATTCACTGACAAGGGTTATAATGTCATTTTCAAAAAGGAGAGATGTGCAATTCAAAGCAGGAAAGATGAGAAGCTTTCTCTTCAAGGAGTAAGAAAGGTGAATCTTTTTATAGCTGACTTATTCTCTACAAGCAAAGGTAAATTCAAATGTTTTTACAGTAAAGATTCAACACAGGACAATTGGTTATGGCACAAGAAACTTTCACACCTAAACTTTAAAGCAATGAAATCCTTAGTAAAGTGGGAATTGGTTAGAGGTTTGCCTGAGATGGAATTCTGTCAAGAAGGTTTGTGTGAAGCATGTTAAAAAGGGAAGTCAAAGAAAGCATCCCATATAAGCAAAGAGATGTCAGACATTACTGAACCACTGCAATTGCTGCATATGGNNATGACTACTCAAAATACACATGGGTATTGTTTCTAGCCTCAAAGGATGAAGCCCCTCAAACTATTATTAATCACATAAAGAAGATTGATTTGGAAGCTAATTTGCCTGTCAGGAAAATAAGGTCGGACAATGTAATAGAATTCAAGAATGTAACCTTGAATGACTTCTGTACTGAAAAAAGAATCTCAAGATAATATTCAGCGCCCAGGAATCCGTAACAGAATGGAGTAGTAGAAAGGAAGAACAGAACTTTGGTTGAAGCAGCAAGAAAAATGTTGAATTAAGCCAATTTACCTTTGTACTTTTGGGCTGAAGTAGTCAATACAGCTTGCTATACTCAAAATCGTACCCTGATCAACAAAGATTTTGACAAGACTCCATATGAGTTAATAGCTAACAGGAAACCAACACTAAAGTACTTTCACGTGTTTGGAGCAAAGTGCTTTGTATTGAAAGATGATGAGCAGCTTGGAAAGTTTGATGCTAAGCCTCATGAAGGCATATTTCTTGGTTACTCTTTGGAATCTAAGGCATACAGGGTTTATGTGATTGATCACAAATAGGTCATGGAAAGCATGAATGTAACTTTTGATGATCTCAAGCTCCCGAGCATACAATGAGAAGATGACACTGAAACTCTGACATTCGAGAACCTGAACTTAGATGAAGGTGAAGGTGAAGATAAACCTGAATGTTGGATCCCGAAGTATCGTAGAAGGGGGGGTTGAATACGATACTAACAATAATTTAAATTCTTTTTGGAATTTGCGGATAAATAAATTATTGCTTCAGAGTGGGTTTGGCCCTTTGTAGTGTTTAGGTGAGCTGCCTACTAATTTTCTGTGTGTACGGATAAATCAATTTGATTCAATAAAATTAGCAAGTAAATTATGGAGACAAGTTTCGGGGAATATATCTTTCGTATATAAACCCTAAGGGGTGCTACACCCAGTTAAATATATATCTGACTTCCAAAGAACAAATTAGTTCTTTGCTACTAACACAAAAATATAAGGCTCAGTTCCTATACAAATATATCTAAATTAGTACAAGGAAAAACTGAGTCCGTAGGGAGTGATATCTAGGAGCCCTGAGCATTTTTAGTTAAAGAACCGGGTACTAATATCTGACCGGGAGCAATATATGGGTGTGTATAAATTGTTTTCTTCTTGCTCCAGCCATTGCAGTAGCTCTCTACATATTATTTGTGTTGAAGAAGACGACTCCTTCGAATGAGTGACTATCCTCTTTTTTATCTGTGTAGACTTTAAATCAATAAAGTAGGCTGCTGTAATTTGATTGGGTGAGGGATAAGTGGGGCCAAGAAATATTTTGTTGCACCTATAGAGTGTTGGCCTTGTAGTGGCGCCACCAAATACTTAAAATAATTCTTCAAATATTTCCTTGCGCCTTTGATTTTTGTTGCGCCTGGAAGAGTGAATCCCCTGTGTAGTTCAAAGTGGCTCCATTTACTTGGAATTTGCTGAAGCCATCTTTTGTTGCGCCTACACAAGGGGATACCTTGTGTAGGCGCTATGAAAGGCAGAATGAATTAGAATGTTTGTGGCGCATGGATTTACTTACATGGTCAAAGTGATGTTTAGTCACTGCACTTTGATCCTCTATTCATTACTTGACTTAAGTTCACCAACTTTCATTTCTTGTACCAAAGTCGTCACATTAAACCCTGTACCCTGAGCTGTTTCCGTTCTTCGACTGTAGTTCAGAAACTTTCACTTTTCCTCCCAAGGTTATGACACTTTGCACCCTGCACCCTTTGAGTNCTTAAGTTCACCAACTTTCATTTCTTGTACCAAAGTCGTCACATTAAACCCTGTACCCTGAGCTATTTCCGTTCTTCGACTGTAGTTCAGAAACTTTCACTTTTCCTCCCAAGGTTATGACACTTTGCACCCTGCACCCTTTGAGCTGATTAGCTGTTTGGCTGTAGCCTCTACAAATTACTTTTCGTATCTTAATAAATAACCATTCTTTCCAAGTACGTTCCTTAACTTAACCATTCTTCTATAGGTAATACTCAGATTCCTTTCACAAACTGCTGACGCCTAGTGCAATTGGTCTAGTTCACAGACGACTAACTTCGATCCAAGTCTTCGTATTATAGCCTTACGTACATTGTTAAGTTTGCAGCAACTTCATTGCTTCGAACACTGACTGTTAATAAATATAGTACTTTCATTGGAATCTTTTTTGGTACTTAGACATACCATGTCTTCAATTCTTCTAGATTCCTATGCTTCGAACACTGTCTATCTTCAATCAATGCTGGTACATTGAAATCTTCTAGTGGCACTTTTATACTGAATCTTCAACATTTCTGAAACCCTGAAAGTCTTTACACATTATTCTTCACTAAAGCATGAACATATTAATGAACTTCTTTCATTGACCTGTAGTAGACTTCAAAACTTCTTCTAATGTCTTGATTCACTGTATTTACCTTGTCTTCATTTCTTCCTGATTTCTGTGTAGTATTATTTACTTGTCCTGTTCTAGTGTTGAGTTATCATGATTACTATTCATCTAGCTTCGTAACCTCACCAACACTGAAGTTGCTGTAGACACCAGGCTCTAAATGAAAATAATGGCTATGGTGATTCTGATCCAAGTAGTGGAAACAATGGAAGATTCACAGAAACTACTAGTACTGGTAGAGAACCCTATTCTCAACCCAGCAGCAACTCAGGGGGAGCAAGTGAAGGATCGACTAGTAGAACTCAGCACAATGAATATCATGTTGAATCATCTAGAAAAAATCTGCCTAGACACAGGATGTGGAGTAGAGATCACCCCTATGAACTAATTCTAAGTGATCTAGATGCTAGAGTTCAAACTAGAAGTGCTACGCAAAATGAATGTTACTTCTCTGGTTTTCTTTCAGAAATGGAACCAAAGAAAGTTGAAGAAGCACTTGATGATCCTGATTGGGTAATTGCAATGCAAGAAGAGCTCAATCAATTTGAAAGGCAGAAATTTTGGAAGCTGGTACCCAGGCCTAAGAATAAGTCTGTAATAGGCACCAAATGGGTATTAAGAAATAAACTAGATGGAGATGGCATTGTCACGAGGAACAAAGCAAGACTGGTTGCTAAGAGTTATTCTCAAGAAGAGGGTATAGATTATGATGAAACATATGTACCAGTAGCCAGACTTGAAGCCATCAGGATGTTTCTGGCATTTGCAGCGCATTCCAATTTTAAGGTATATCAAATGGATGTGAATAGTGCATTCTTGAATGGAGAACTTGAAGAAGAAATCTATGTGGAACAACCCCCAGGGTTTGAAGATCCAGAATTTGTAGACTTTGTATACTTTCTGTTCAAGGCACTCTAAGGCCTCAAGTAAGCACCTCAGACATGTGTTAGGAATCATGTAGTGTGATGATAACAAATTACTTAGAATTATAAATTTGATTTATATTTTGTAACTGGTCAATGGATATATGACTTATAAATATCCATTGACTAGGGAACCATTTATCAGTTGAAGTTGTTGTTAATCAACTGATAAATTGGATTGTAATAGTTGATTCAGAATTCTTTTGTTATCAATTGATTGTAATAATTCGATGGATATGGTGTACTAGCCAACTGATGTTTATTGGCTTCGATTGATAGCTCTTCAATGGATGTGAAGATTGGTTGACAAAGTGTAAATATTCCAAGTCAGAATTCTCACAAATGAAGTGATCAACAGATAAAGAAGTCAATGGATATGAATATTGTTCGATGGATGAAAGTCAACAAAAGTCAAATCAATAGATCACCATCAACGGATGAATACATCAACAAAATCAACGGATAGAAGAACAATTGATGGATAAGGGATCAATGGATACTCAAATATCCATTGATACATCAATTGATCAATGGATAACCTATCCATCGATGGATAAGCATATATGAATCGATTGATAAGCTTCACAACAATTATCAGTTGATCAAGGTTTCCCAAAACAGTTAAAGACAAATGGAATGGAATCTTTGCAGGAGTTTAAATCAATGGAAGACAGTTTTGTTAGGATTGTAAAGACTTTCAAAGGAACACAGTCCTCAAGGAGAAGATCAAGACAAAAGTTTTCCAAAACTTGAAAAAGTCTAAGGAAGTCTGTGAAAGAAACTACGTTCTATTTTAGTGCAAACATTGTACAATGTATTTTATATATTTATCTGTCGATAGAAATTAGAAGTAGAAATGAAATACTATATATAGTTTAGTAGTTCATTATAGCAAGTTTGTGAAATAGAAGAGAAAAAGAAAAGCTTAGAAAATATAGGAATCATTTGTATTGCTTTTCTTTGTTTGATTTTCATATTGTACACAGTTTGGTTTCTAGACCAAGGTTAATTGAAAGTAAAATATTCACTAATGGAAAACTAATCCACTAGTAATTTTTAATATTTGTTTTCAAGTATTGATAGTTTAATTTCAGTTGCAATTTTTCTTAGTTTCATTTTCCAAACACATAAACACTTTTGATGCAAACTTAAATCCGCAAGAATTTGATAAAAATTCTTAAGTTTGTATTCAACCCCCCCTCTACAAACTTGTACTAAGGGAAATAACAATTGGTATCAAAGCCTAGCTTTCAATATCAAGAAAGTTAAGATCTAAGTACACCAACAATGAGTCACAAAGACACAGGAGTGACGATTCCAGTACTTGAGAAAGAAAGCTATTTTCGGTGGAAAGTTAAAATGCATCTGCATCTGTTATCTCTTGACACCTCCTATGTTTACTGTATAGAAAAAGGCCCACATGTACCTATGAAAATAGTGACAAGTGTAAATGCAGATGGTACTCAAGCACCAGACAAGCTGATTCCAAAGTCTATGACTGAATACAAAGATGAGGATGAGAAGGAAGTGCACAAGGATAAAAAGTCTATGAACATTTTGTTTAATGGTCTTGACAAAGATAAGTTTGACAATGTTATCAATTGTACAACCTCTGAAGAAGTCTGGGACACTGTTTAAACTCTATGTGAAGGCACTGAGCAAGTAAGGAAGAACAAGATGCAACTCTTGATTCAGAGATATGAGGCCTTTCACTTCAAGATTGGTTAGTCAATCAATGACACATATAGCAGGTTTCAGAAACTCTTAAATGAGTTAAAACTTTATGGAAGTGTATATGTTGTTGAAGATACCAATCTAAAATTCTTGAGGTCCTTACCTAAGGAATGAAAACCTATGACTGTGTCCATAAGATAGTCTCTTGATTTCAAAGATTACACTCTTAAAAACTTGTATGAAATTCTTAAAACCTATGAGTTGGAACTACAACAGGATGAAGAAATTGAGAAGATTCAAAGGAAGGAAAAGTCTATGGCTTTGGTGGTAAAGGATAAACAAGTTACAGAGCCCTGTGAAGATGTTGTTGTTGAAAAAGGAATGAAGGTAAATCATGGAAAAGCTGTAGGTGGCTACATGCATGATGAGTCTTCAACTAGTAAAAGAAAAGAACTATTGAAGATGATGAGTCATATAACAAGGAAGACATTGATGAAATGGATGAGCATCTAGCTTTTCTATCAATGAAATTCTCAAAACTCAAATTCAAGAGAAATCCAATACAAAGGCCTGGATCCCATTTTAGGAAAGACAGTCAATAAAACAAGAAACTTTTTGACAAAACTCAGTTCAAATGTTTCAACTGTGGATTGGCTGGTCACTTTTCTAATGAATGCGGAAAGACAAAGATGGAAAAGAAATCAAAGTTCAGTGATGGCATTGATTACAAGAAAAAGTACTTTAATTTGCTGAAATAAAAAGAAAAGGTGTTTGTAACAGAAAAAAAGGACTGGGCTGCTGAGGATGACTTGGAAGAAGAAGGATTCATCAATCTTGCACTTATGGCCAACCATGATGATCAAGAAGCTAGTTCCTCTACCAATCAGGTAATCTCTACCAATCTATCTAAGTTATCTAAAGATGAATGCAATACTACAATTACTGAAATGACTAATGAATTGTACAATTTGCATGTCACTCATAAATCTTTAAACAAAGAAAACACTAGACTCAAAAACACCATAGATTCTCTAACTGAAAGGAACACACACTTAGAGAGTGAGCTAGTGCAAATGGATAGACTCAAGGTTGAGAACAGAGATGCTAGAGAGGAATTAGTTGAGTGTAAAAAGAAGATAGAAACTTTGATGGAACAATTAGAAGATGAACTAAAATCTATTGACAAACGGAACAGGTCCAGTAAAGCTAGCAAAAAGTTGAATGACATTCACGGAACAAACTCTTTCACTATGTTGTCCGAAACTCTTGAGAGATTAGCTATTGATGAAAGTCAATCATCGGATAAGGAACAATCGATTGCTAATCCTGAATCAACTGATAAGGATTATCCATCGATTGATAATGTTGACTCAACAGATAATTATCCATCGATTGAAGAATCATCAACTGCTAAACAATCTATTTTAAAAACCAAGCTTAACAAAATGTTAAATTTATGAAAGAAAGTAGCTCCTCTAATCTTCAAAACAAGGTTGAGAAGGCAAATATAGGGTATTTATCTAAGAATCAGTTAAAAGAAAAATTAGAAAAGATAAAGCCTGAAACTAAGTCTATTGGGAAAAAGAAAAAGAACAAAAATGGTAAGGTAGGCATAAATAAGCACAACAACTACACACCTGACATGTATGCACCAAGAAAAATATGTGTTAAATGTGGTAGTAAGAATTATCTATCTGTACATTGCAAATCCGAAATGCCTTCCATACCTAACATGTCTGCAAATTCTGTTTTTCCTCAATTAGTTGCTCATCATGCTATTTATGCTTAATATGCATCAATGCCTTATATGTTTAATCCATATCTTGCATTTGCCAACATGAATATGCCTGCTATGCCTTGGAATGTGAACACCAATATTCATTATTATTTCCCTTAAGTACAAGTTTGTAGAATGAGGGGGGGGGGGTTGAATACAAACTTAAGAATTATTTCAAATTCTTGTAGATTTAAGTTTGTTCAATAAAAGTATTTAATTGTTTGGAATGATTAAGCTAAAAAACAGAACTAGAAGAATTAAAAAGAAACTCGAAAACAAATCTTTTAAAATTACTAGTGGATTGGTTTTTCCACTAGTGAATGTTTTTCTTTCAATAAACCTTGGTCTTAGAACCAAGCTGCTTGCAACATATGAACAGAACTAAGAAAAGCACTACAACAATTTTCTATCTCTCTATTGTGCTATTCATGTTCGATTTCTTACTTTTGCTACTATGAATTGCTAAACTGTATATAGCAGCCCATTTCCTACTTCTATTTTCTATCAACTGATATGTGTACATATTACACTTTTTAAAGTTTGCACTAAAATAGAGTGTAGCTGCTTTCACAGTCTTCCTAGGCCTTTGCCTTATTCTGGACAAATCTTTGTCTTGTTCTTCTCCTTGAAAACTGTGTTCCTTTGAAAGACTTCACAGTCCTGACAGGACCGTCTTCCATTGATTTAGACTCTTGCAAAGATTCGTTTAATTTGCCTTCAACTATTTTGGGAAACTTTGATCAACTGATAATTGCTGTGAAACTTATCAATTGAACCTTATTTGCTTATCTATCGATGGATAAGTTATCCATTGATCAATTGTTGTATCAATGGATGTTTGAGTATCCATCGATCCCCTTATCCATTGATTGCCTTTAATCCGTTGATTGCCTTGATGCTTTTATCCGTTGATGGAGATCCATTGATTTGACTTTTGTTGACTTTTATCCATCGATCAATCTTCTATATCCATTGACTCCTTTATCCGTTGATCACTTCACTTGAGAGAATTCTGACTTAGAATATTTACACTTTATCAGCCATTCTTCACATCCGTTGATGAGCTATCTATCGAAGCCAATAATCATCAGTTGATTAGATGATCACAATCAGTTGACATATTACATTCAATTGATAATACAAGGAATTCTAAGTAACTGTTACAATCCATTTTATCAATTGATGAACAACTTCAACTGATAAATGGTTTCCTCGTTAAAGGATATTTATAGATCACATATCCATTAACCAGTTACAAATTTAAGGTCAAAATTACAATTCTAGGTAATTTGTTATCATCATACTGCATGATTCCTAATAATCTCCACCTATTTATGAATATAAAAAATAATCATAAATCTAAGTTGATGATAACAAAACCCTAAACATTTATCAATACAGTAAGAATCATAAATTGACAAATTAAAAGATATGAGACATTAAAGTACCAGTAACAGATAATTTTTTAGAAGAATTCTGATGATCTTGATTTGTATAGTTCCTTTTCTTCCTTCTGCTAGACTCAACCATCTCCCTTTTCTCATTTTCCTCCATCTATCTGTACAGTGATCCCTTCAGTATCTTTTCATCGTCAATACTATAGTCCAATTGACTTGCCAAGTAATTTAGCTACAGGTTTGGCAGTTTTTTGATTTCCTTGCAAATGTCAATGCATCTTTCCTTGCCATGCCTGTCAATATAGAGCATCATGTAGAAAGGTTCATGGAGAACTTTCCTCCCTTCAGGATTCCAGATTTTTATTATTTCCTCGTTTTCTTCCTGAATTGGGGCCTCTCTCATGGTGGTCATCCTCTGTAAGATATCATTGGCTAGTCTGTGTCAAATAGTAATTTATATTGAGAAGATTATAAATTTTCCTCAGAGTAGCATAGTCCTGCTCCATCACTTGTGAAAAAGTGAAAGTTAGATGTGAACCATCTTCAGATTCAAGATGAAGAAGATCCACACCTCTTCTTCCTTTGGCCTCTTGTAGCAATCAATCCTTGAGATCTAATTGGGATGTAATTACTTGTCTTTGACTGGACCAATTCTACTTCTCTAGGTTGATCACTTTCAGCTTTTTAAATTTTAGCCTCCTTTGGTTGTTCTCCTCAGCCACTCCACCTTCATCAACATTCAATTTTCTTTTTACACCTACAGGCTTTGAGGATCTGTTTGCTCTTTGCTTTGTCCTTGATTTCTTCTCAGCCTGCTTCCTCCTAGCTTCAAGAATCTTTTCATTTTCTTCATCAATTTACTTTTGAAGAATCATAGCTAGTTCCTCTCTTGCATATTCCTGCTTAGCTAGTTCCTCTCCCGCTTCTCTCTTTGCTTAACTCCAACAACTATTGCATTGTGCAATAATTTCTCACCTCCACGTGAGATAGTCTTTTTCTTCTTTTCATCCTCAATCATTATTCCTTTCCCTTTCCTATCTTCAGGCTGGGAGCTTCCTTCATTCATCCTTATTCCTCTAGCCTCATGAGATTTAACAACAACAGTTTCAAAAATTTACCTTGTTGGCAATGAAGTAGTTGTTGTGATCTCAATTGGCTTTTCTACATTGATGGCTTTGTTCTTCCGTTCAAGTGCTTCAAATTACTGAACAATTTGCTTAGCCATCTCTCATTTCTTAGCCAATGGATCCTACTTGGATATAACATCCTCAGATGCTTGAATTTGATTCTCCACCTCCCTCCTTAATTCAGTATTTTCCTTACCCCCCTTTTTGTTATCAGCAATATGTGACAAAGGTTGAGATGAGGAAGGTGTTTATAACAATTTACTTAGAAGCTTGACTTTTGTGACTTGATTGGCCAAAATTTGATTCATGCTGATTTCCATAGCAGTAACTCTCTTTTCCAATTCAACAACCTTGTCCTTGGCTGTATACTCTGTCTCAAGTCTTTGCTTGATTCTGCCCAAGAGAGTGCAACTGAGTCTGGAATCCATTGTAGAATCAAAATATGTCCTTGCACTCTCAATGGCATTCTTAACTTGCCTCAATTCATTTTTGGTGCTTGTGACTTGAAGCTTCTGAATTCTGAGATTATCTCTATGGAAATTTAATATTCTCCTTTGAACAGGGTCCTCTACATTTACTTCAGCCATGGACCTTCTGTACTGAGTCACAATTTCCTTCTCAGTATCAGCTAGAGTGGCTTTACGATCTCTCATTAAAGCCTCTAATGTGTCATCCTCACCTTCAGACTCAAAGTCCTCAGGATTCATGTGAGAGACATCATCAGACATCCTGGATAGAGTCTCTTTTCCACTCCTGAACTCCTCTTCAGTCTGCACTAACCCTAAAATTTGCTCAGCCTCTTGATTTGTGGCTGCTGCCAAATGCTGATAATGAGGATCGTCATGTTGAAAAGTATCAGCATTGACATTGACATCTATCTCATCCTCCTCCACCATGAGGGCATCTGCAACTCATGCAGGGACTCCAATCTCTCCATCTCCCCCTAACTCTAACACCAACACCTGGGTGAGTTCTGCTGCAAATTCCTCAGTTTTAGAAGTTAAAGCTTCATAGATTAGTGACAAAGATTTCTCTCTTTTCTTTTCTCTCTCACTCTCTTCACTCTTTTCTTTAATCAGGATCTCATCTTGGAATCTCACCTCTCAATCATACATTCCCCTTTTGCCAGGATATGCAAATCCTGCCTCTCACTCACCTCACCCACTCCACTCAATCCTAATAAACTTTGTGCAACTTCAACAGTAGTGTCATCATTTGGAATATCAGTTGAAGTAGTAATCGAAGGATATGAGGTAGTGATCGATGGATAAGAAATATCCATCGATTGATGAATATCAGTCAAAATAAGCTTGTCGATGGATGTAAGGATATCCATCGATGGATGAGTGGAAGTCAATGGATGTTGGATATTATCAATTGATTGAGAAATATCCATTGACTTAGAAGAATTGTGAATTTTATCCTGCTCAACCAAGGTGTTACCCTTTTGTGATGAGTCAGGTGAGAGTGTTAGCTCCACCTTGAGTTGCAAGGATGGTGAATTTGACACATTGATGTTGTCAATCATCAAGGTTTCTGAAGAAAGAGATTTAGGAGTATGTTAGGTCCAAATGATTGTAGAAGGGGGGTTGAATACAATCTCTAATAAATATTTCGTTCTTTTTCGGATAATTTTTGATTAAATAATCTTAACTTTTATCACGAAAGAATAATCAAAGAAACACAGTTCAAGTAAAATACTTATATTAAATTTGACGTTGGTTACAAGATTAAATCAGAAAATATTTACTAAGTAGCTCTGAAAATTCTAGAGAGATTTTGACATGAAGTACTCTTAGAATTTATTTTTAGCGAAAATAGAAAGTGATTAGAATTGAATTGAAGTCTGATCTAGTCTTGTATTTATAGGCAATTCAGATATAGGAGACTTTCTTTGCTCGGTGAGACTTTCTTTGCTCGGGGAGACTTTCCTTGCTCGGAGAGACTTTCTCTTTTGCTCGGGGAGACTTTCTTTGCTTGGGAGACTTTTCTCTTTGAGAGACTTTACTTGCTCGGAAAGACTTTCCAACCCTTGGGAGACTTTTGAATGCTTGAGAGACTTTTGAATAAACTTGGAGAGACATTTGAAGATTTCTCGGAGAGACATTTGAAATGTCTTCCCGAGAGGTTTTCTACCGACCTGCTGAAGTGTATATCCTTTAAATATAATTCAAATACTATTTCTTTTATTATATATCTTATAGATTAAATTAATTCTTTTTGAATTAATCTAAGTAAATAGGATACATAATAAATTATCTCTTTGATAATAGAATTAAATTAAAGTCTTCTTCATTCTAAAATAATTCTAAATTAATTAATTTCTTAATTAATTTAAGAAATAAATTAATTCTGATTGAATTAATTTACCAATTAAATTAACTAAATAATTTAATCAATTAATAGAGAATTAAATTAAAGTTTTGACTGCACAACCATTGTTGATATATTTTCAAGTATTCCGTCTTCACACCAATGTCTGTAGCTGACCACTTCTTCTATAATAAAAAACCTTCTCTGTATTTCACCAATACTCCGTGTACTGTCTGGTTCACGAGTGATTCACAACAAATAGAGTTCTTTACTTGAAATTTATAATGTGGTTCACTTCTGCTCCTTCTGACTTGACTATCTTTGATGTCACACACATTGAAATCTTCTGACATTGTAGCTTCTTCAAACTTCAATACTCCACTGAGGCATGATCAATTAAATTGAGCTTCTTTCAATGTAGTACTACTTCAAGTCTGTAGATTGACTTTGATCTTCTTTTTCTTGTTAGATAATTGTAGGGTTTTGTGACACAAACGCAGCGGAATAAACGCGAAAAATAAATCAAAATAGCGAA
>QRFB01002018.1:12327-59441 GCA_008931105.1 Oenanthe javanica | reverse complement strand
CAAAGAAACAACATTTTAGTATTAACAATCAACAATATAAAATCATAAACTACTAGTTGCTACTGTAATAGTTAAACAATAGCATTTTTAAGAATATAATCCAACCATTCAGTCAATATCAATTAGTAATAAAAAGAATAATGACATAAGAAAGGAAAAAAAATGAATGTAAATAAAACTNGAATATAATCCAACCATTCAGTCAATATCAATTAGTAATAAAAAGAATAATGACATAAGAAAGGGAAAAAATGAATGTAAATANCTACTAGTTGCTACTGTAATAGTTAAACAATAGCATTTTTAAGAATATAATCCAACCATTCAGTCAATATCAATTAGTAATAAAAAGAATAATGACATAAGAAAGGAAAAAAAATGAATGTAAATAAAACTAAACTAAACCAAATATAAATAAAAAAATTAATTAACTATTATAATTGTTTTATACAATAACCAATTAAAATAAGAGTGAATATAATAATGCATTAACATAAACATAATATATTAAATTCAAAGATTGCATGCATAACGACCATATGCAGAATGATGCATGTGGTGTACCAAAATCTAAAAAATAACAAATGGTATAAAATATAATATTTCATTCCTCCTTTCAAAATTCAAACATTTCACATTCCTAATATATTATAAACCATTCTACATTTAAATTATATAAACGATGACAAAATATATACATAATAACACTTAATATATATATATATATATATATATATATATTTTNCAGGTATTGGCTACATGTGTTATTGAGATACTAACATATTCATTGTCTCAAATTTTGTAGATAACTGATTAATATGTCGAAGTAGAGATGTCTGATGTTAAGGATCATAGTGAGAGTTCACTCACCGTCACCTTCATCTAAATATGAACCTAGCTCTGACGNTTATTTTAGGCCAAAAACATGTATATTTTTCAAAATGTTGCCGATTCCGATACTTGGATACGTAACCATGTTGGACACTTCTAGCCGAGTCCGAGTAACATAGTTTTTATTTATATAATAACTATAAATTTATTACAACAATGAAAAAGAAAAGGCAAAAAACAAATATATACATAGGCTTTTGTTCAAATAGAAACTTACTTTAGACTAAAAACTAGAAACTCATCATAACCATTAGTTTATTTAATTTTAATTAAATCTCCACCATACAAATCTTATCCAACCTCTTTCTCTCTCCTCCATCCCTCTAATCTTCATCTTGCCCATCAAATTTTTTCATCAGAAAAATCTTATCCAACTTCTTTCTCACCTTCATCCCTCTAATCTTCATATTCCCTATCTAATTTTTACTCTGTACATATATACATACATATATGTATTATCACCTCCATATAATTAGTAAACATCATAACTTGTCATCAGTGACATGAGAGTATCGATTTGTAGGGATGATAATATCGATTTGTCAGAGTGATAAGGATATGAATTAATGGTATTGGTGTTAATTAGAGATGTTGAATGAATTATTTTTACTTTGTTTTTTGAATTTTGATAATGAAAAGTAATGATAGGAGGTGGTGAGTTTCATCGAAAATAATGATTGTTGCAGACCGTAGTTACTGGAGATAAAATATGGAATGAGTAAGATCAAATAGGAAAAAAGAACTGTCGAATATATAGTAATTTTTTTAGTAGAAAATGATGATTTCTGTAATACAAATTAGTGATTTCAGTAATATGAATCGGTGATTGAAGTGTAAATCCAGTGACAATTTAGTGATTTGTGTTTAAATTTTACAATTTAATAAATTGATATGTTATATTTAATATAGGTGAAAAAATGACTAATATAATTGTATTAAATATATTTAAATTGTTTCACAAAAAAAATATTTAAATTGGGTATGTGATTAAAATTATATATATAAGATTGTATTACATTTGTATATTGATATGGGAGACATACGGGTGAGGTGGGTTATATATATGTAGTTTTTAATTTCTAGATTAAATGTGGTTTTTAGTGGAGTAAGACTCTATATAGTATATACATATATAGTGATACTCTAATGAGAACCTCTTACAATGAGAACCAAGTACTAAAGGATAATTTTGTAATTAACTTACATACATATATTTATATATAGAGAGAGAGAGAGTCCTACTCAAATAGAAAATAGCTTAAATGAGAAATAGAAAACCTTATCCTTATACCTGCCGCACCCACACACAAATTATATACACCCTCACACACACAATCACATCTATTTTCCTCCATTTTTAATTTGATTTTTCCCGTCAATTGGCAAAGTTTTTTTCAAATCTAACTTCACCACATTTTTTTCATCTCTCAACGATCAGTTTCCATACCATATGTGCTATATTTTTGCGAATATAATTTATAATTAAAATAAATTCGTCACTTATCAGATTCAAACTTCAATCACTAAATTATATTACAGAAACCACTAATTTGTATTATAGAAATCACTAATTTGTATTACAGAAATCACTAAATTATATATCCTGGGTTCACAAAAAATAATGGAAATCGTCGAAAAAATAAAAGTCACCGGAATATATCACATATGGTATGCAAACTGATTGTTGGGAGATGGAGAAAAATGTAGTGAAGTTAGATTTGAAAAAAATTTCACTAATTAACGGGAAAAATCAAATTAAAAACGGAGGGATCATGTGGGATTGGGTGTATGAGGGTGTATTTGATTTGTGTATGGATGTCCCTCCTTGCCATTAGATTAGATTGAATATGTGTTGTAGATCTTATTTTCTATTTTCTATTCTAAGTTATTTTATATTTGATCACTTGCCTATATATATAAATGTATAAATGTGTGTGTGTGTGTGTATATATATATATATAATATATACATTTATTAAATAAAATCCACTCATTTAACCTGTATCTTGTGACTGCATTCATCTTCAAACGTTCTTTCTTTATCTTCTATTCTCATCTTCTACATGAGCCACCAATCATAAGCACTCCTTTGAAGTTGGTAGTTTGCCAGACTAACCTTTTGCACATCACTACTCCTTAACAGCTAGAATACATTCTCCATTCCCACTATTACGATTGTTTCCCCTTTGAGTATTCATACAATAATTACATTATATATAATGCAATAACTTAGCATAATAAATGTTCATAATTTTAAGGTAACAAAATTCATATACTAACTTCAAAATAAAAATATTCAATTTATTCATCCTTGAACAAGATAACCGGAAAAAAATACAAAATCAAAACAATATTGCTCTAAATACAATAAAAGTTCTTGCTCTAATGAGGGAAATTCTAATACTACTCCTGACTATAATAAAAGTTCTCTAAATGATAGAATTGTTAGTACTACCCCAACTCAAATTTATTTCATTTAACCTAAAGAATAGTCATCCAAAGAGGGAGAATTGTCGGAGGTTACAAATCAGAAAATTTCCTCTTTTAAAATCCTCTCTAGTGTTGCACCAAGGCTCTTTATTTCTGTTCGTGTTTGTTTGGCAAAGCCCTTTCGATATATTTTTTTAATCTCTTACTCATGCATCTACCCTTTAAGGGAGATTTAAGGAATTTCATGCATCCCTCCTCTAAGTCCTCCTGCAACCAAGATAACTGAAATTCTGCTTTACCAAATCAATAATTTGTATTATATTGACTAGCTCAAAGACTCTTTACTTCCAATTCGAGGTCAGTTTTAAGAGGAGTCTCATCCATAAACTCTTCAAGGTTCTCGTCATTGGGTCTTTTCATCAAAATTAGAGTCATAATTATTCACAGAGTCATCACTGTCGGAGTTAGGTTTATAGTTAGATGAAGGTGGTGGTGAACTCTCGATATGGTCTTTAACGTTATACATCTTCACTTCGACATATTGATTAGTCATTTTCAAAACTTCAGAAAATGAATATGTAAGAATCTCTCAATAATACATGCACCTAAAACTCAGGTATTGGCTACATGTGTTATTGAGATACTAACATATTCATTGTCTCAAATTTTGTAGATAACTGATTAATATGTCGAAGTAGAGATGTCTGATGTTAAGGATCATAGTGAGAGTTCACCGTCACCTTCATCTAAATATGAACCTAGCTCTGACGGTGACGACTCTGTGATTGATTATGACCCTAATTTGATGAAGAAGACCCAATTGACGAGAACCCCGGAGAGATTATGGTTGAAACTCCTCTCACGACTGAACTTGAATTGGAAGTAGAAAGTTTCTAAACTATTCTATATAATGCAAACTATTGACTTCGTAAAACGGAATTTCAATAATCTTGGTTGTAAAAGGACTTGGAAGGAGGTTATACAACTTTCTTCAGGGTAGAGGCATGGGTAAAAGATAAAAAAAATATGTCTAAGGGCTTTGCCAAACAAACACGAACAGAAATAAGGAGGCTTGGTGCAGCGATGAGGAAAATTTTGAAAAGAGAATTTTTTGATTTTGTACCCTCCAATAATTCTCTCTTTGGATGGTTATTTTTCGGCTAAATGAAATAAATTTAAATTAAGGGTAGTAGTAACAATTTCATTATTTAGAGTAAAAAANTAGATAACTGATTAATATGTCGAAGTAGAGATGTCTGATGTTAAGGATCATAGTGAGAGTTCACCGTCACCTTCATCTAAATATGAACCTAGCTCTGACGGTGACGACTCTGTGATTGATTATGACCCTAATTTGATGAAGAAGACCCAATTGACGAGAACCCCGGAGAGATTATGGTTGAAACTCCTCTCACGACTGAACTTGAATTGGAAGTAGAAAGTTTCTAAACTATTCTATATAATGCAAACTATTGACTTCGTAAAACGGAATTTCAATAATCTTGGTTGTAAAAGGACTTGGAAGGAGGTTATACAACTTTCTTCAGGGTAGAGGCATGGGTAAAAGATAAAAAAAATATGTCTAAGGGCTTTGCCAAACAAACACGAACAGAAATAAGGAGGCTTGGTGCAGCGATGAGGAAAATTTTGAAAAGAGAATTTTTTGATTTTGTACCCTCCAATAATTCTCTCTTTGGATGGTTATTTTTCGGCTAAATGAAATAAATTTAAATTAAGGGTAGTAGTAACAATTTCATTATTTAGAGTAAAAATTTTATTTTAATCAAGAGTAGTAATAGAATTTCCCTCATTAGAGGCAGATCTTTTATTGTATTTAGGACAACCTTGTCTTGATTTTGTAATAACTTATTTTGAGTTATCTTGCTTAAGGATAAATAAATTGAATGTTTTTATTTTAAATTATTATGTAAATTTTGTTACCTTGGAATTATGCAAACAATTATTATACTAAGTTATTACATTATATATAATGTAATTATTTTAATTATCTTATAAGATATAAACCCACAACTGAATGCATACAAGATCCAACAACCCACCACAAGTCAATCTAAAAGAGAGCAATTTGGTATACATTAGTTATTGACTTCTTATAAAGACTTTAAGTATACTCCTTATATTGGATGTGGGATGTTACAAACACCCCAACCTTATTGGACCGGCATCCTCGTCGAGCCCAGACAAACTTATGGAACCCGGTCAGTGCCTTAGCACTTCGGGACAAGCATGGCTTTGTACCATTTATAACAATCTAAGCCCATAAATGAATGCATATCGGACCCAACAACCCACCACCACCACATGTCAGTCAAAAAGAACTAGCAATTAGGTATACATTAGTTGTTGACTTTTTCCTATAAAGGCTTCAAACATACTCATTTTATTCAACGTGGGATGTTACACCAAGGATAAAATGGAAAATTTGTAGGTTGATGCCAATAACTTCAGAAAATTATTTCACTTTAAAACTCTAAACAAGTTTTGGTAACCATAATTACATTGTTAATAAACCATGCATCGACAATTAATCAAGGAACAAATAAAATTACACAAAAAAAATTCCCAGAGTCCGTTCTACCTGCAGAAGTTTGACAAATGATGAGATTAAGCCATTGATACCAGCGCGAGAACCATTATACAGCTCTAAAGTCTTTAAACTGCAATACTGTAAAGCATTAGTTCCCCAATGGCAAAAATAACTGTTGATTCAAGTTTTAAATACTGTTTTTTTGCAAGAATAATTTCTAACTGCACGTCTCTTTAAACCATCCAATAATAAATTGAGTTCACATGTTCTCATATAAATTTGGTTCTCCACTGAATCCTACTCTTATATATGACAAATGCAATGTGTAAAACAAGTTTACACAGGGATAGAATATCCTGATAAGAAGTTGTACCACATAAAAGTCTATCCCTACAAGAACTACCAACATATTATGCAGATAGTGGCCAATCAAAGTAGACATATTACCGATTGGAAAATGTAGGGATGTATGGGACTACGAACTCAACAACACTACTCGTGTATATTATGTCATCAATTCTTGCCAATTTTCTTCCTCTCAGACCAAGAAAAGGGCCTCAAAGGGGAAAACTAGGAATGAATAACTTAATCGAAACAAATTAAAGAGGTACGTATCATCTGACCTGTCTAATTTACACAGCATGTCAAGCTCTTGTGATGTACAATCATGCAGGGGAAGGACCATTGGTATCTCCAACCTGGCATCAACATATTGTATATCTGCAGCTAAAGAGTAACCCTGCCCCTGTTAATAAAGTAAACCATTAACAGCTCCATATGCTTCATCGATGTCTTTAACATGAATATTCAACACTCAACCAAAACCTTTTTATTTATTTAAATTCATCCATCTTCATAGTTTTCGTTATCTGTTATCCCCTTAATAATGTGATCAATGATAATGACTACTACCAATTATAATAAGTTCTGTACTTATGACATAAAATCTGTCCCCGGATAATTCAGACAGTTCACTTACACTTATATCGAAAAGAACACAGTATGCTAATCAAAATCAAAATGTAAACATAAAGCATGACCACTAATGTGGTCTCCGGGGAAAAAAACTATTCCTATCCTACAATAAAAGCTCTCCTTTAGTTTCCCTGATACACATGACATCCAAATATGTAACTGATTGCATATACGAGGAAGACAAGCATTAGAGTCAATGACACATTCCATTCAGAAAACTAATGCAGCATGAAAGTTCATGGAACTATCCATTTTACATTTTGGTAATGTGCTTGGCTTATTTTATCATGAGATAATAAAGCAAGTTACACTAGACCAGAAATTTAATCCAGGTCATTTTTGCATAAGTAGTAGTATAAAATCACAATACAGTACTGATCAGAGCAAACAAATCTAAAAATTAGCAAGAACGACTCTTTGCTGCTTACTAATTTCTTAGGTAAAAATATGACATACCTTCACTGTTGAGGCAATCACATGACAAGCGATCCTTGATGTACATGATCCTAGAACAAGTTTGGTGTATCCATTTTCAAGAGCAATCTGCATAACACCATTGATAATTATTCCTTTATATCTTTCATTGTTCTATGGTTTTACAAAAGAAAATTAAATATATCCAGACCTTTTGCAACGTCAAAAGCCGCAGCTGAACTACTAGATCTTCTTTTCCAGTTTTATCACTAACAGCTGCTAGTAACTCATTCAAATTGTCTTTTGCACTGTTAGAATTGGACAAGCAAATGCTTTCAATCGGAATGACATGGAAAGCTTTTGTTGGTGGAGATAGTTCATCCACGATAAGTTTCATTGCTTCAATTGCTTTATCCAACTCATGCGAAGGGAGTGGATGAAAGGCACTTTCATCAACAAAAGCAACTCCAACGCCAAATACCGGTAACGATCTATCTCTACTTGCATCGAAATTCTTCTGTGCTTTAACTTGCATCTCATGAACAAACTGAAGAGCGACCCTAAATGATACTTAAAATCGCTTAGAAATCAATTATCCACAAATAACATTGCTATCATAAAACATATCACTCCTTATGTTACACAAACAAACACTTCTACATAACTTTCCGACGACATTATGATACATTCTTCTCAGAACTCGAACCGTAACACATAACTAATCAGAAATTCGTGTTATTAATGTAGTCTTTAATTTCTTTCTCATTGGAGTTAAACTCTATATACATATAACGTGTGAATTAAAAGCAATATAATGAACAAAATATAAAGTAAATCGAACAACCTGGAAGAAGTGCCACCGGAGAATGCGACAAGGACATTATCGGATGGAGAGATCATGGCATTAGCCGTGACGGCGAACTTAAATTTACCGTACATATTGCAACGGAAGCATTCACCGCACAGCTTCATGTTGTTTCCGCCGTTAACAGCGCCGGCGATGATTTCACCGGATTTGCACTTCAAGCATAATAGGTTCGGGAGGTGGTGGTTGTTAGTGGAATGAGTGACACTTGGCGACACGCCATTGGGTGATTCATTTTGGTTATCGTCTTTGTAACAACCAGACTCACAGCTCCCCGTTCCGTTGCAAGCCATTCTTATCTCACTTTTCTATTCCATTCTTGCTCGGGGTTTTGTTAGGGTTTTTAATTTAAGGACTTGTTTGGCTGCCAGCAATATGTTTTTGTGTTATTTCTTGCTGGATAGTGTGCTTTCACATATCAGTTCGCGTTGGTAGAAGCCCAAAGCTGTGCAACTCTGAGCCCAGAAAGCATGCTTGAGTAGTCCAATATTCAGTGGGTTATACTTGCTTTAGAAACAAGCACAAATTGCAACAATTTAAATAAAATTATAAGTATTACTTACTTAGCAAAAAAAACTTAAATAAAATTGTATTAGAGAAAAAATAATCAATATAATCAAATACAGATTATTATATTTTAATTATTTAAAATGCACATTACAATATTATTGTATAAATTAATTAATAAATAAGAATATAATAATATTTTTTATATAAAATAAAATTAAAAAGATTATTAGAGGAATATAAAAAATGTTAAACATAAATAAAATATTATAAATCATTTAAATAAATACTTCATCCGTCTCTTATTACTTTTCCTGTTAATCATGTGCGCGTTTGCCAATACACACTTTTTGATCCTTAATATCTTTAATTTCGTATTAGTATTAAATATAAAAAATTTACCGTATTAAAGTACTCACAAATACGAATCAAACAAAATTACTCATGACTATATTTTGTCTTACAAATTATGTGTAAATTAGTAATCAATCGTTTATAATGAACAGTACAAAAAGTCAAAATTGGAGAAGTTTTTAGAGACAGAGGGAGTAATATGCAGGGTTATAATTGGCCTGTTTGGCTGGACTTAAAAATAAGTCCTTTTGGACTTATTTTCGCGTAAAAATTTCATATTTTGATAAATGTTTTTTATACAAGTATTTAATGTATATTTGATATTCTATAAGTTGCAAAAAAAATCAACTTTTTTCAAAAAAAAGTTAGGAATCTCTAACTTTGTCTTAAAATAAGTTGACTTATTGTGGAAAAAAGTTCCTCCAAACACTCCCAATAATGTACATGAATAAACATCATATAAATGTACAGAGGAAACCAAAGTAGGATGAAAGGAGTGGGAAAAGAAAGTAGGATGCTTCAAATAAGTGAGACAAGGCATGATTCAATGAGCATGATGCATGTTTGTGTTTAAAAAAGAGAGAGACCTCAATTTCAATCTAAAAGCTACACAGCTAAGCGGCTAAGCCTATGATTGATGTCACCTCTACTCCTTCGAGTTCCAACTTTTTTTCTAAATTAATTTGTCTAATCGATTTTGATATTTTTAAGCTGAATTTTTTGCTTTTCTCCTCAATCAATTCAAGCCAGAATCAGGTTGTTAAACAAATATATTTATTTACGAGAAAATGATACTTTGCATCTCTTATTTTATATAATTTTATCAAATCAGCTTTTTTCCCGTAATATTTTATAACCTACATTTTTATTTCATTTTTTTTACAAATTCTGTACATAGTTTTCGATTATTACTATNCAGTTTTTTTTCTATAATATTTTATAACCTACATTTTTTATTTCATTTTTTTTTACAAATTATGTACATAGTTTTCGATAATTACTACTGTTAAAATTAAGAATCAAAGTCAATATAGACATTTCATACAAATGATTAATCATTTTTAAATGATTTGGAATTATATCTCTTTTTCGAGAATAAATAAGAGGATCCAACCATAAAAATATTGGTCAAAATCCATGTCATTAGGTGTACAATTCAGTCTCCACAATAACACTTTANTTTTTAAATGATTTGGAATTATATCTCTTTTTCGAGAATAAATAAGAGGATCCAACCATAAAAACATTGGTCAAAATCCATGTCATTAGATGTACAATCCAGTCTCCACAATAACACTTTAAAACATTTTATATTAAAATTTAAATTTATAAATTTATTGGTCAAATTTTTTTTGGGTGTACTGTGTACATGTATGTATATATTGATGTAGAGGTGTATATATTTTCTTTTAACCGTTAAAATACATTAAATTTATATTCTTTGCAAGATGCAGCCAGTAATGCTTTATTTGACTGGAATAAATAAAATTAGAAGAAATATAATTAATTTCAGATATCTTTTTATTGAAATGTAATTTTTAAAAAGTTGTTTTCGCAAATAGATGAGATTTTAAATTTTTTGTGCAAAAAAAACTTTACAATCAAAATATAAAACAATTATAATTAAAACAATTTAATATGATTATTTTTTTTTTAAATGACTATCATATGATTCAAAAATTTCATCAAAAAAGTAATGAAGCATATTTTTTAACTTAATAATGATAAATTTAAAATCTCAAATTTATCAACAATGAACCTGTATTATTAGCCACTTAATTATTTAACCCTGTTAAATTGGGGATTAGTGAGACTGCCATTAAAACATGCCTCTGCCGGCCTCTGTAGACAATGCCAAGTGGCCCACAACCCTCCAGCTCTATATTTACAGTTATTCAAATCACAGGCCCCACTTTGGCCCACCTGCTTCTGTATGACTGTATAGATATATTTTTGTTATTATAATTCCGTACAAAGTAGTAGGTATATAATAATAAGTTATATGTATACTATATTGTTATATTATAATCGAAGGATTAAAAATTTTGATCATCGTCATGGCACGGGGTGAACCATAAAAAAGATCTTGACCATCCAATTTTATGTGAACCATAAAAACAATCTTAATCATTGAATTTTAATAAACTATAATTTTAAAAGAATATAATCACACATACAACTCTAACCCTAAAATATAATTTTAAAAAAATATACTATATAGTTTCAAAAAAAATATATACTATATTATTATAAATGAAAGATTAAAAGTTTTGGTCGTCGGTATGGTACTGGGTTAACCATAAAAAAAATCTTGACCGTCCAATTTTATGTGAACCATAGAAACAATCTTAAACAGTGAATTTTAATAAAATATAATTTAAAAAAATATAATCATACATACAACTCTAACCTCAGTAATCTTCCTTTTATACATCACAGGATAATTAGATAGGATAATATTATATTATATTCTATAAACTTTTTTTACGAATTCTACTTATTCTGTAATTATTATATAATACTCCCTCTGTCCCAACCAATTGTTATCACTTTTTTTTCACTTTCTGGCACGCATTTTAAGGTGGATTTTAAGAATAGTTCCATAACTTATTTTTAAAAAATTCTTTTTTTGTATAAAAATAGGATTGTTCTATATTTATACAAAAAAGGAAAATTTCAAAAATAAATTATGGAACTATCCTTAAAATTCACCTTAAAATGCGTGCCAGACACCCCATTTTGAAATGATAACAACTGGCCGGGACGGAGGGAGTATATCATTAAAATTTATCATATAATTTTTATTTAATATATTGTTAAAGTTTATGATAA
This sequence comes from Oenanthe javanica, assembly GCA_008931105.1. NCBI lineage: Eukaryota > Viridiplantae > Streptophyta > Magnoliopsida > Apiales > Apiaceae > Oenanthe > Oenanthe javanica. The sequence goes on along the minus strand of QRFB01002018.1, from coordinate 47,626 downwards.
ACAATATGCATTTTTTTAGTTTTCATCTATTTCTCTATTTTAATCACATTTATACTATATTATTATAACTAAACGATTAAAAAATTTGGTCGTCGGTATGGCACTGGGTGAATCATAGAAAATATTTTGACCGTCTAATTTTATGTGAACCATAGAAACAATATTATCCATTGAATTTTAATAAAATATAATTTTAAAATAATATAATCACACATACAATTCTAACCTTAAAATATAATTTTAAAATAATATCATCTATATTATATTATTATAACCGAAAAATTAAAAGTTTTGGTTGTCGATATGGTACTGGGTGAACCATAAAAAAGAACTTGACCGTCCAATTTTATGTGAGCCATAAAAACAATCTTAACCATTGAATTTTAATAAAATATAAGTTTAAAAGAATATAATCACACTCACAACTCTAACCCTAAAATATAATTTTAAAATAATATAATCATACATAGAACTCTAAACCCGTAATCCTCCTTTTATGCACGATATGACAATACCGATAGGATGATAAGATATGATATTATTTTATTAAAATTATATTCTATAAACTTTTTTTATGAATCCTAGTTATCCTAAAAATTTTATTTAATATATCATTAAAGTTTATGATAAACAATATGCATTTTTTTAGTTTCCATCCATTTCTCTATTTTAATCGCATAACGCAAATTATTTATCAAAACACAAGCTCTGCTCAAATTAGAATTTTTTTACTCAAACTAAAACAACCGGTTCAGATCAATACCCGCATGTTCAAATTAGAAGACCGATATCAACACCCTATAAACAACTCTAATCCCGAATAGTCCTCCTTTTATACAACTCATCACGGATAGAATAATATTATATTATATTTAATATATATTATATGAATATTAAATTTTATGAATATTAAAATAATAATATTATTTTATTAAAATTAATTAGATTTTATCACTATGTTATATCTATATTACCTATACTTTTATATTATATTATTTTAAACAAACTTCTCTTTTAATTACAATATATAGTTATACTCACAATCCACTAACATGTTTCAATTTTTCTTATCACTAAAATACTTTAATTTATTTAAAATTAAAATTTTATAATTAAAAATTTTTAATATTAAAATTATATTATATTTTACCTGCATTAAAATATACTCTTTTATTTAAATTTTAATTAAAATATTTGTAATATATTTGTAATTCTTTTTATTAATAAAAATTTCCTAATTAAATTTAAAGAAAAATAAAAATTCATGTAATTTCTCTTTTTATACAACTTTTTTTAATCATCCGCAAATTTTCTTTTTATACGACTTTTTTTATGTAATTATGATATAATTATAATTTAATTTTAAAAATTTTAAATTATATATTCAAATCAAATAAAACAATTAACGCACGGGTTATAGGCTAGTATTCGTTAATTTAGAGTTTATTAAACAGAATTAGTAATGCTTTAAAATTATCTATTTCTTGAATAACTAAAGTACTAAACTTCTATTCTGTAAAAACAAAGTACTAAACTTATATATATATAAGTTCCAATTAATTTGCTGCCTAATTTGAAAAAACTAATATTAATGCAACTGTGCAAGATTTGGTAGCCCATTATCTTTATATATAAATGAACTAAGATTTGTTTTCAAAATATAAATTGTATTTTAACTAACAAGTTATGAGTACAAATGTGATCAATCTTTACTAATTTAGTGATTTATGGATACTTATTAAGGAAATATTCCCTCCTCCCAATTTATTTGTTATATTTGATTTTTTGTGGTTAAGACTCAAATGGATCAAATTTTGATTAATAATTAAAAAATATGAATTTATAATTTTAAAAAACTGAAAAATACATTTTAAAATAAATTACATGTACTTTATAATAATATAATATTTTATTATTATATAATATACGCAATTTTCAATCAAAATTGAATCAATTTGACAACAAAAAATCAAATAGGACAAATAATTTGGGACAGAGAGAGTATACTATTAAGTAGTTTTATATTATTTTTAGGTGTTTATCATAAATATTGGTATTGTAATATTAGATATATATTCGTTTAAATAGAGAACAACTGAGTGATTAATTATGATTGAATAATATATGTAAACTTTTATTAATATTTTACGTGGTATCAAAAATATTCGACTCCATACCACTTGCAGTATTCTCATAATTTTAATTTAGAACACAAAGATAAGTTATTATTCGAAAAATGAACACTTGTAATCTACTATGCGCTCAAAAATGAATTTTTGAATGAAAGAGAATATCAAAATATAATATACATGACCTGATAAATGTGGTAACACATTTTAGAAGAACCGGTTACTTGACAATACATTTTGATAATTATAGTATGTTTTCGATTTTTAATTTTGATGATTTTTATCTCTATATTTGTTGTATAAGTCTCGATATTTTTCTCGTAGAATACTGAATGTTTAGTTCATAATTAATGAGTTAGGTCAATAATAATAATAATAATAACTTTAATCTTATATATTAATGTTTAAATAGATAATTTAGTTTTATGAAATAGGAATCTCATTATTTTAAATGGTTAAATCACGTGGTTTGTAATTTGTAAAATATTAAATTATTTTCATTTACTCCTATTATTATGTTCAGAATTTCAGTGTCTTTAAATAATTAAATCATATCATCTGTAATTCATAAAATTTTATATCATTTTTATTTACTCTTCTTATTATGTCGGGCGTTCTCATTTCTGATTGTCATGCCCATTATCTAAACACCTCATAGTATTTAAACATTTACATAATTTAGTGATTGGTGTGTAGTGCACTGTGTACATGTACAATTGTATATTATGGTTTTGCAGGGGCCAGAATAGCAAGGAAGTGAGAATTGAGATGACTTCTTTCTTCAATAATTCACAACACAACAAAAATTGCACACATAAAAAACATACAAAATTGTTCACATCGATTGCATACAAATTGGTCGGGTTAAGTGAACTAAATACTGTTCACATCGATAGCATATTAATTCGATTTTTACTCATCTAAATAGATATTATTTTATAATATTTTAAATTCATTTAATAATAATAATTTTGATGAGCTGGTGACTTTATTCGGGATATAAATACAGAGCTCAAAGAAGTGCTGAACTTTTAATTTATATTCGATTTTTCATATGTGTGGCAGTGTGGGTAGACCATTTTTAATATTATTTTTAGGTAATTTTTTTTTAATTTAGAGAATAAAGTTCTTCAATTCAGGGAACTTATTTTGGACAATATAATAAAATATCATGCACCCAAGCCTTTTTCATTTCTTACTTATTTTTTATAAAATACCTAACTTTTTTAATGTTTACAACTCTAATATATTCGTTTCAAAACTTTTACCTACATGGTTCTAAATTCCTTGTACAGAAATAAGATATACTTTTTTAATTGAAATAAAATATTTTACTATTATTCATATTAATATTTGCTATAACTATGTAAATCTTTTGTTAAAGTTTGGATTAAAAAATTTTGTTCTAAAAAGTAAAAGATAGATATACTACTAAAGTATAATTTTTTATTATTATTTAGGAAGAATTACAATTTTTAAATATTTAAATGGAACACATAATTATTGGATATTGGGCTATTTATAACGGATTAATAAAATTATAAAATATTATTTTAAATCGGATAGGCGATAGGGGATGTGTCCATCTTCACGTAATATTAACCTTATTTGTAATAAATAATCACTTGTCAGGAAAAAATTAACTCTGTTAATGGGAAATAATTAATTAACAAGCTTTTCTAACCATTGAAACTTGAAACTTACAAAATGCATGACACGAGGTCGTTTTGTTAAGTTACATGAGGCAAGTTTTTTTGGGGTGATATAAGGATTGAGGAGCCTTATTATCTTTAATTAAATGATTTATTATACATAAATAAATTAAAATAAACGGAGTACAACCACGCTGTATGACACAAGTACTTATTATTGATGCGCTTAATTGCTTAATNTCGTTTTGTTAAGTTACATGAGGCAAGTTTTTTTGGGGTGATATAAGGATTGAGGAGCCTTATTCTCTTTAATTAAATGATTTATTATACATAAATAAATTAAAATAAACGGAGCACTCGGTATGATGATTAAAGTGACTACTAATCTCTAATGGCGTATATAATTGACCAATGGCTTCACTTTGTAAATTTTAATCATATTGATTCATAACTTTAGCAGCTCTCTCTACTGATTCTTGTTTGTGATAATTCAACATTTTTTCTAAGGTGCTGCGAGTACTCGATGCACTTTGTAACTTTTCAAATATAGGTTTTTTTTAAGTACATAATGAATCAATTCTAATTAGTTAAACATGACAAATTGTATATATTAAAAATCAAATTTATTATATATAGTATTAATAATTGTTTTTTATATTGGGGCTTTACACTTTTGCCCCACAATATGCCTTGCCTAGTTACATTAAATAAATTTTACGCCGCATCGATGTATGTAGTTGTGTATTATGTACTCGCAGAGCATATATATACTCATTTTTTATGTTATCCATCAATTTATTAATTAAATTAATTAAGTTAATTTTTATTTACAATAAAATCATATTTTTCATATTTTTATTCAATGGTTTAATTTGATTAAATTTTAATTATTATTAATTAAAGTAAAAATCACATATTATATTATTTATTTAATTTTAATTATTTAGTTTAATATAGTTTACCACTAAATATTTTTATAGACTTCAGATAATTAATATTTCTTGATAACTATCATTTTATTTTATTTAAAATATTATTATTTAATAGATTTTTAATAACATTACATATTTCTTTCCTAATAAGTATTTGACAAAAGTCGAACTAAGAAATTACAGTGGTAGGTTTGTGTCCGATTTTTACTTATTTTTTATGGTTTGATGGACTAAATTTTGATAAAAAAATACATATATTACAATCTACTCCTTCTGTTTTTTTTATATTTGTCGTTTGATTTTTCTGCACGTAATTTAAAATATTTTGACTGTATAGTTAAAATAATTATTTTTTAAAAATTCTTTTAGTAAATTTTAGTATAAGTTATATATTTTTATTCAGATTTTTTTAAAAAAAATAATTATTTTAACTATACGATCAAAGCACTTTGAAATGTGTGCAGAAAAATCAAACGTCAAATATAGAAAAACACAGAGAGTAGCTAGTTAAAATTTTGAATCTCACGTAATAACTGGTCTATAGATTAAGTACCAATTTTTCAGTAATTCAGTTTTAATTATATAATTATGTCTGAAAACTGTGCCTTAAATATTAAAAATATATAATATTTTTATTATTAAATTTTTATATTTACTAAAATTATATAATACTTGCAATTTTAATAGAGTTTTAACAAAATTTAATATAGATTAAAAATAATAATATTGTAATATTCATTAGATTAAATTAATGAATTGCAATGTTAAATAAATTATAATTTTGAACGGTAATAAAATTGAAATGTGTAAATTTGTATTTTTATAAAAGTATGCAATATAAAAATTATAGAGTATTATAAATAGAATTCTTAATATAAGTATAAATATAAATAAGATTTTTAACATAAAGTGGTAAATATAATATTGAATATATTGGATGAACCAAAGAAAAAGAAATAATTAAAAAAATTTAAGATTAAACAACGAGACATATAATAATATAATGAGAAAAAAAATTACAAAGATTTTAGTATTACTACCTCCGTCCCGACCAAATGTTTACATTTGGTCCGGGCACGGAGACCAAGGATAGTGGGTGTAATATTATTAAAATAAATGAAGTAGTGGGTGTAATAGTGATTTTATTGTTAAAATAAATGAAGTAGTGAGTGTAATAGTGATTTTATTGTTAAAATAAATGAAGTAGTGAGTGTAATAGTGTAAAGTGTTGAAAAAGTGGAGTGAAGTAGTGAATGTAATAATATATTTTATTGTTAAAAATTACTATTTTTAGTAATGTAAAGAATTGGTGGGACGTCCAAAAAAAAAAATGTAAAGAAATGAGAGGAATAGAGAGAGTAATATATTAGTAAAATTTTTAATGAATCCAGATTTTACAAAAATACACGTCCTATATCTATATATAAAATTCTATATATTTCACATAACTTACTAGCTTGGCTCCCTGTTCTCTAATATAATAATATTAGTAATATAAATATACAATTTAAGACTATTTTGAATAATATATATTTAATATTTGAAAAAGTCGACAACAATATCTGAATTAATTGAAGACATGACGGTAACTTTATCTAGAAAGGGAGAAAGGCAGGGAATGTGGAAAAACAGAAGGTAGAGGCTAAAGTGGAATGGTGAAGAATATATAAGATTTCGTAGAAAATGTGGGTCTAATATTTTATTATTATTGAATAAAATAAAGGGGGAGAGCCTGGGGTCTTTTCTCGTACACAAAGAACACAGTGGTATGTTTCTTTAAAGAAATTGTAGTGGGTGAGTACTTGAATTTAAAGCCGACCTCTAGGTCCCTCCCCCTACTCAATTATCAATTTGGCACCTCTGTTTTGGGCACTACGTACATGTACAAATTTAGGGCCCAAATCTTTTCCCCCCAACATCAATTACAAAAGATTATGTATTTATGAATATATTTATTTTTACTAAAATTTAAATATTCGATCACTCATTACTAAAGTTAAAAAAATTCTGTTAGACTAGGTTAGCTCTTTTCTCACTGGGGTCTTAATATTTTCTAATTACAATGACCTTCTTTATTAAATGATATATTCAATTCAGATTTATAAGTATTATTTATAATCAATTGATTTTTATTGATGGTATTTTATTCAAGATTTCACATGGAGTTGATAGATTATATACATAATTCATAGAGTTCGCATGCAGTTGACCATAAATCCAGTAGAATCTCTCATACTGATGTAAGATTTTAAAACATTAAATATATATAGGAAAATCTAACATAATCCATAAATTTTTAGAATACATATGTGTTAGTAAGTTTTTGAATACCCCTAGATTTTAATTGATTAATAATAATCTATATTGAATACTCATGTATTTTAAATCATTAACTAAAATCCGATTAAATACTCTCAGATTTTAAAGTACGGCTTAAAAACCTAATTGAATAACCCCAAATTTTAAAATATTATTTAAAATCCTGATTGAATACTTTCAGATTTTTAAAATATAAAAAAATACTACAAAATCCGGATTGAATACACCCCCTAAGAATATTGGTAATTATAATCGTAATTAAATATTATTTGGATTTTATAATTAAATATGTACTATTAATTAAGTTGACGGATCTTCATACACTATAATATACTGTAATATATAACCGTTGGTTTGGTAAAATAATTGTCAGCAACCATTTATCCATTATAAAAAAAATTGCGAATATGAAAAAGTCTTAGAAATCCCCCCAAAAACACAGATAGGGGGATTTAGCCCTTAGAATCATATCAATAATCTAATTCTAATTTTCTCCCGCTATAAAAAATCGCGGATAGATTGATTTTTCGACAACCCGACTCATAATATATATGAGTGATTGTATCGAATTTAAGTTTGTGTGTTTAAATATTATTCATTTTAAATAAATGAAGTCGGAGGGAGTAAAATAAAATTTAAATTATAATATAAATATTTAAAAATTTCATTATTTTCTAGGTTTCATCCTGAACAACCGAAATTAAAGTTTAAACATCCTTAAAAGAAATGATATATACGTATTTTTCTCACCTTTCTTATTATAAATATAAAAAATGTATACTCCCTCTCGTTTACTCCCGATCAAATCCAGCATTAGAAATAAATTCGTACTTTCAAAAATTTGAAAAACAAGAGAATAGTTAAAACAAAAAGAATCCAAGGCCTTGTACGGTCCCAGATTTTACTAGTCATTACATAAACTACACTGCTCATTTCTCGTGAAGTAACAAGCACTGTGACACTCACACACACACTCTTCTCCACTCCATTACACACACCCACATTGTACTTTACTCAATTTGCTTTCATCAAAACAACAACAACAAAATAACACCTCTCACTTAAACTATGTACTTGTTTTCCCGGCGATTACACTATGTGTCATTATTACATTAATAAATGTTTAAAATGACACAATCGGATAAAATGATTCAAAATATCACCCCAAAACGCTACATGAAGTTGAGTTTTCACAAAAATGTTATATCGTGTCGCGTTTTGAGCAAATTTTTTTGGTTAAATTTTTAAAGTTCAAAACGAAAGATCAAATAGAGTTTTAAGGCAAAACGCAAGATGAAATAGAGTTTTAGGGCAAAACGCTATTTTAAGTTGAGTTTTGCACATTTTTTTTTAAATATTTGTGAAAAACGTGACACTAAGTGACGTTTTGTATCAAAAATTAAAAGAACAAAAACGCTACATTATGTTGAGTTTTAAAGTGACATCTATAATTATTTTTATAAATTGTGCGATTTTAAAGTGCCATTATTCTTTTTTACCTCTTCTTCTCTTTATTCACTTCATGTCTGAACCTACTAGTGTAGTTGTAGTAGTAGTAGTGTCTGTCATATAAAGAAAAAAAGACTCATCTTTTCTACCAGTTGGTACCCAGATTTTCATGTGACTGTTGTTTTCTACACTCGTTTATTTTGGTAACTCATTTTTTAAGTTTTGACCCATGATATAGTGCTAAATACAACTCAACTTTCTTCCCCAAATCAAGGTGCTTGCTTGCTTCATTTTCAAGAATTCTTGAATGTTTTATGCTGTTTGTGTTGCTAATATTAAGAATGAAATGTGATTGTGTTGTTCATTATTAACCTGTTGTTCTTGAGACAAGAGATATATATTTATATATAGGGGTGTATTGATTAAAAGAAACCCCATATGGATTTGTTTATGGTTATGCTGATTGGTTTGCTATCAATGTCTACATTTGTGGTTTCTCAAGATGATGAGACCACATTGGTTGCAATCAGCAAAGAGTTGTGTTTGTCTAAGTGGGGTTTCAAGAACTCAGACAGTTACTGTTCTTGGCCTGGCATTGGCTGTGGCTTGAACAATTCGAAAGTCGAAAGGCTTGATCTTTCTCATCAAGGGCTTCAAGGTAATGTATCTATAATCTTTGAGCTTAGAGAGTTAAAGTGGCTCGACCTTTCTTATAATAACTTTCATGGGCTAGTTCCATCAAAAATTGGATTTTTGTCTGAGCTTGAGTTTCTCGATTTGTCTTTTAACAAGTTTGAAAGTTCAGTTCCTAAAGAGTTGGGTAGGCTCAGAAATTTAAAGTCTTTGAATCTTTCTAATAATTTGTTTACTGGGGATATACCTGATGAGCTTGAGGGGCTAGAGCAGTTGCATGATTTGCAGTTATTTATTAATAAGTTTACTGGTTCTATACCTGATTGGGTGGGAAATTTGACTAATCTTAGAGTTTTTACCGCATATGAGAATCTATTAGTTGGTCAAATTCCAGAAAGATTGGGTTCTGTTTCGGGACTTGTTGTGTTGAACCTTCACTCGAATCAGCTTGAAGGGCCTATACCTAAGAGCATATTTGTTATGGGGAAACTTGAAATATTGGTTGTGACCCAAAACAAGTTGACTGGTAATGTTCCTGAATTAATAGGCAACTGCAAGGACCTTTCTAGTATTAGGATCGGAAACAATCTATTAATTGGGAGCATTCCTACATCAGTCGGAAACATTAGTGGCTTGACTTACTTTGAAGCAGATAACAACAATTTGTCTGGAGAGATTGTCCCAGAGTTTTCTCAATGCTCCAATCTTACTCTTTTAAATTTAGCTTCAAACGGGCTTACTGGAAGAATTCCTCCAGAGCTAGGCAGGCTTACTAATCTACAGGAATTGATTGTGTCCGGAAATAGTTTTTTTGGAGAGATTCCGACATCAATTCTTAGGTCAAGGAATCTTAACAAGCTTGACCTGAGCAGCAATAGAATCAATGGCACTATACCGGACGATATTTGCATCTCATCAAGATTGCAGTACTTGCTGTTGAGTCAGAATTCCTTACGAGGGGAGATACCACACGAGATAGGTAATTGCACAAAGCTTCTTGAATTGCAATTTGGTGGTAATTATCTCAGTGGAAACATTCCTCCAGAGATTGGTCATATCAAGAACCTGCAGATAGCAATGAATTTGAGTTTCAATCATCTCCGCGGTGAGTTGCCTTCTGATTTGGGGAGACTAGATAAGTTGGTTTCATTAGATGTCTCTAATAACCAACTTTCAGGCAGTATACCCACTTTGCTTAGGGGAATGATAAGTTTGATAGAAGTCAATTTCTCGAACAATCAATTCAGTGGTCCAATACCTACATTTGTGCCATTTCAAAAAAGTGACAGTTCAAGTTTTTCCGGCAACAAAGGGCTTTGTGGTGAGCCACTAAATTCTCCATGTGGCAACTCAAATGGTGCTGATCACCAGAGCTACTACCATCATAGTGTTTCTTACAGGATTGTATTAACCGTCATTGGTTCAGGTTTGGCGGTTTTTGTATCAGTGAGTGTTGTTGTTATGTTGTTTATGATGAGGGAGAGACAAGAAAATGCAGCCAAGGATGTGGGAATTTCTGATGATGTAATTAAAAATCCGCCGCTGGTTTTAGCAGGACATGTTTTTGTTGAAAATCTTCAACAAGCGATAGATTTTGATGCTGTTGTGAAAGCAACCATGAAAGAAGAAAATAAGTTAAGCAGTGGGACATTCAGCACCATTTATAAGGCAGACATGCCTTCTGGGATGACTTTGACAGTCAAGAGACTAAACTCTGTGGACAGGACAATAATTCAATACCAGAACAAAATGATTAGAGAGCTTGAAAGGTTAAGTCGGCTCATTCATGATAATTTGATCAGACCCATTGGTTATGTGATCTATGAAGATGTTGCTCTTCTATTGCACGAGTACTTTCCTAATGGGACATTGGCTCGGTATCTTCATGTTTCATCAAAGCAACCAGAGTACAAACCAGATTGGCCAACAAGACTACGGATTGTCGCTGGAGTTGCTGAAGGGTTAGCATTCCTTCATCATGTGGCAGTTATTCACCTAGATATCTCCTCAGGTAATGTACTTCTTGATTCCAGCTCAAAGGCTTTGGTTGGCGAGGTTGAAATATCAAAGCTCTTAGACCCTTCAAGAGGTACTGCAAGTATTAGTGCTGTTGCAGGTTCATTTGGCTATATTCCTCCAGGTATTGTTAAGTTATACATTATAGATTAGCCGGCTTCTTTGGTTCTTTCTGCATCTGAAATTTTCATTTTTCACCAATTAATTTTACACAATGCTTGCTTCCCAGAATATGCGTATACAATGCAAGTAACAGCTCCTGGAAATGTATATAGCTATGGAGTGATCCTGCTTGAGATTCTTACGACCCGACTACCAGTTGATGAGGAATTTGGTGATGGTATGGATTTGGTAAAGTGGGTTCAAAGTGCAGCAGCAAGAGGGGAAACTCCAGAACAGATACTTGACTCAAGACTTAGCACAGTTTCGTTTGCGTGGAGAAAAGAAATGCTTGCAGCCTTAAAGATTGCTCTACTCTGTACTGACAGCACACCGGCCAAGAGGCCAAAAATGAAAATGGTGGTTGAATTGCTTAAAGAGGTAACAGATAGCTAATTGATGTTTATGCGCCCAAGTTTGCTACAAGTCATTCTGTGAGCCTTCTGGTGGTTGCTTCATGGAGACACATCATCGACAATGCAATTACTCCCATTTTTATTTTATGCTGTCACCAACATGAGATTGATTGCGTTCTGTATATTGGGTTACTAGATGTATCAGAAAATGTGCAATTGGTGTCATATAATATTTGTTCACCTTAAAAAGAGATGAAGAATCAAACAGGAGAGAATGCAAAACGGTTTCTCCATCAAAGGTTTTTTCTCTTTGTTACTGCTGTATGTTCTTAATCTGAGTGTCGCAAAGATCTTTGATGATAAAAAATTTGTACCTATGTGAAGATAGTAGCAATGGCAGTTGTTACTTTTTCTGTTAGTTTGCCCAAGCATCCTAAGAACATATCATGAGTATCTTGCTCACATATATACAAGCTTATATAATCAATTTATCATCTATTATAATTGTATTAGTATTCTTAATACCTGTTGAATATTTTCGCAAGCTTTTACTGCTAAAAACATTTTTTTATCCAATCTTTCAGACATTTGAATCAAAATCTTGCATAGAAGAGAGAATCTTTGAGAATGGGATCTCATCGTGGAATGAGTAAAGGTGTACAAATTGCGCACATTGTTCATCTTCTTCTTCTAGGGCTATAACCATTCAGAACACTTCTATTACTTTATTTGGAAATACAAGAAATCCAAAATGTTAAAATACCAGCAAAGCAGACAATCTTACATAATAATCAGAGCAGCTAATTTTACAAACTAGACCCCTGGGAACAATCTAAGCAAAATGATATATCTGAAAGCAGAAATATAACCTGAAAATGCATACCTGTTCTTTTCCTCAACTGCCAAAGTTATCCGTACATCAAATAACAGAATCTTTCGTGAATAGAAGAACTCCTAGAAATAAATTATATATAGACCTTTGTATTGAAAATTTACAAACTGGTTGTTAGAACTTAAATAATTATAAACCTAATATATACAATCGAAAGTTCTATAACCAATAATAAAACATCACTTGAAACTTCCCAAAAAATTTCGATGAGACGTCTGTTGTGCACTGTCCAGAATATATTCTGCATTATGAATGGCAATGACAAAAAGGATGAATTTGGTCAGAACCTGGAACCTATTCATTAAACTCCCAAAGAGCTGTACATATTAGATCTTCAAATTTCGGAATCAGGAAGCACACAAGTATTAGTGCTTAGTGTAGAAGTTAGCAGTCCATAATATGGGATCACGGAATCTCACACTTGTTCTGTATCAACACCCGGCAGCTTTTAAAAAGTTGTCATATGGGCTTGAAGAGGGTAGCCTGAATGACTGAGGATTATGCTGGTATTCAGTCGCACACAGCACCGGAACAGTACCCCTGTATGGTTCACTAGAAACAGTAGATTCATTTTGATTGATGACAGAGTTACCAACCTGAGGAACACAGTGTTAGATAAAAAAATTTATAATGATTCATGAACATATGAGATGCAACATATTCGGAAAATTTGGTCAACTATATGTAACTATAACTGCTAAGGTAATTATCAACAATAAACATAATGCAAGGATTATATAATAGACATATGTCTCAAGATGGTACTATTGATAAACGATTATCCAGAGCTATAATAAGTTGCATTAAATGAAGCAAGAGCAAGATAAAGAATCTCTTTATGAATTAGGAAACACACTAAAGCTTAGATCCACAAGGATGGGAAAATTAGAAGACACGAGTAGGCACACTATTTCGGAATTTATGTAGCCAATGACTGCAAATTATATATGACAGATCCATTTAAATTCCCATAGAAGTGAAGATATACTAAAAAGAAAAGTCGATACCCTGTGATAGCCCATGTCACTTTGGAAATAAGAAGCCACTGGCTTATATTCTTCGTAGCAACTTTTTGAAGTTGTTCTTGGCAGATTTTCCAGTTTTCTTTGGATGTTCATCAAGTGGAACATCTTCTCCTGCTTCTCATTTGATAGTTCCTGGCATTGATGGGCCATTTCCCCAAAAGGGACATCAGATCTATTGCTGACAGATAGTCTAGCTACTTGGTGAGCTGTCTCTAAAACCTGGTACATTGGTTGGTTCCGTTTAAGCAAGTTAATTATAAAATAAGGTAGATCAGTGCCCGACATGTGGGCTTTAAATACATAAGTTCTCGAAACAAGCACATAATTTATGAATTAAGTGGCAATTAATTTACTTTGAAAAACCTTAGTAATGCAAAGCTTCATTTCATAAAAATGAAAACTGTTGAATATAATGATCCAATTAAGGTCCCCTTCTAACGCACCTTACGGTTTTAAGAGAACTTTTTATCTAACATGGTATTGTAGCTCTGGTTTTAGTGTTGTCTGTGTGTCTACTTTAGAAGAGCTGATTACTTAGCAATAAATAACATTATTTACGATTATGCAGTAATAAACTAGCTAACATATACTAAAAAGAAGAGGAAGAACCTGAAACCACTATCTTAATGTGAAATGAATAAATCAACAGGTTGCGCATAACATACCCTACCAGCCACGCAGGCCTCAATTTTTCATGGTAATAATAATTTCTAGTGAAAATGCTATATCCATAACATGCCTTATAAAGATACTTATCACTGACCTACTCCCAGTTAAGCTAGTACCTATATACCATACTAACTGTTTCTGAGCCTTTCCGCATATCTTCCTGATTCTGCTAATGATCAACTTTCATTGTGACGAAATGACCGAATGGGGGTAGAAAATGGTATAAATGTGTCAAAGATGATATGCTTAATCTGGGTTGACCAGTCTATTTGTCAATGACATAGCAGGGGGCCAAGGTCAAGGATAAAGATTCATGTCAGTTCATTACTCCAACAAAAGATACAAGTATTTTATGGTATTTCAGTCACTCTAATTCTATTTGCATCTTATGAGTTGCAAAGTGTGTAAGATCCATTTAGTGGTTTTCCCAACACCTTGAAGTTTTGGGATAGTTGGTCATCAAACAAGGTATGAGAGCGAGCTATGTTGCGGAGAGGTCTCCCTTTCAAACCCCCTAATCCAGATTCTCACAATTTATTATGGACTCAATTATATTGCTCCTAGCTTATTGAGCTTGTACCCCTTAGTGGGTTTAGTATATGGTGATCCACTCTTTACCCTTAATAAGCTTCCGAGTGAGGGGCATGTTAAGTGTACAAGATCCATGTAGTGGCTTTCCAGTTTCCCCAACACCTCAGGGTGTTGGGAGAGTGGTCCTAACATATGTCAATCTTGAATTAAATAAAATATACAATTGTTAGGGTTTTACAGCATGTTTTTGCTCAGCCTCAATTTACTTGTTTCTTGATGGTTTCTGTTGAGGAACTTTTTATCTAGGGATTAGTACACCAAGTGTAGATTTATCATGCTACAGTTGTTTCTCATTAACTAGATTTAAAACTGAAGGATAACCAATTGCATAATCCATATCTTGCAGGTGCACACTTCAACGAAGCTAATAATTAAGGCATGAAAGAACATACAGAATCTAGAAGTTGACTGGCACTCAACAGGTCAGGCAACTCGATGTCCACATCCGTGGCATATTTATCATGACTTCTGAATGAATCCTGAAGAGAATCATCCAGTGTGATAGAAGCCTGCATGATAGAGGGAGACAATGTAAAAGAACGCAGAAGCAGCTATTATAAAGATTTGAAATATTATATTAATCACCTCTTCCAAAGATTTGTGAATTTCAGAACTAAACTGATATAGTTTTTGTTTGGCATCTGTGAATGCTCCTTGAGGGCACATATCATCAGGTACAAATCTATTTAACAACTGTTCTTTTCTGGTGGATACTTCAGACTGCAACCAAAAGCAAGAGAAGATATGAAAAGCGTCAGGTCACGTTATATTAGAACAGATGTTCCACTATTATAAATAACTTAAAAAAAGATCTAATCATTCCTAAAGCTTGATATGCAATATGAGGTTTACATCTGGCAGTTCCAAAATTTTCAGTAACAGAGAAGCTAATGATTCCTTAGACTGGGATTCCGTCAAATCTAGTTCAGAAAGAAACAGCAAAGCAGTGTTATCATCTTCCTTCGATCCATATATAATATTGTGACGGCTAGATTCATTGTCAACAGTCTTTAACTTGCAATCTTCAACCAAAGACAGAAATGGATCCACCTGACAAAAAACATAAGAAACAAAGTGAGGAAGGAGTTAGCCAATTAAGGGTTTAACATGAAACTGAATACAAAAAAAGAAGTTAGTTCTTGTTTATAAAGATATGTGCTAACAAAGCCATATATACAACCATAGGAATGAGAAGAAGTAGAGTTGTGGTTCCAAAAAAACAACAAAAAGAAGTACAGTTATAGATAAAGAAGACGTAACTAGAAGACTATTAATGGATAACAATCTCATGCAAACTGTGCATACCATTTTATTTGTAATTGTAGCCTTAACACAAGGAACAAGACGAGGGATATTGTATGCTTTCGATGAAAAGATAATCATAGAAGTTGCCAACATAAAGAGAGATCTACGGCGTGATGGTGGTAGTTGTCCTGCAGAAAGAGAGGGAATAAACCTTGGGCAAAAAAATTTATGCCGTAATAATCAGAAGAAATTTTAAATGTTCCCCAGTATATCATTACCAAATTTAAACTTTCGGCCCGAAGCAAGTCTCAAGCGAGTAACTTCATACATTTGTTTAGAATTTTACATTATGTACAAATGAACAGCATATTAGAACATCTAAGTATCCCATCAGTACTTATAAGTTGGGTTGAACTGGTGAAAACATAGTAATTCCATGACAGTATAATGTAATTGAAACATTCTTTTGACCATCTGATTTGATAGCCTTGGAGAGAGGATTTAGGTGATAAATCATGACTTGTATATCATATTTAAGATTATTCATAATCAATTACAACAAGCTTGAGTACTTTAAAGGTATAGTTGAATAACTGATAGTACTGGCAAGAAGCAAAATTGAGTTATTTACTACATTCACTAAATGTATGTCCAATGAGCAACAAGTTTCTTACCAGAAGTTTGCATAATGCTTAATGCATGTCTGCAGTTTTATGAATAATAGCAGGTTGATAGGTTTGAAACTGGATAGTAGCATCCATGTAATGAAAGCATGTTGATTGACAGAATAAACTAATGAAACTTGACAAAACTTCTTAATAAATCTAAAATTCAGCCCACATGAACAATAAGAACCATCAAACTTACGAATTCCAGCAACCAATATGTTTCCAGAAATTGGACAAGCTTAAGGACATGTGCAGAACCAACTCAGATTTATGCTCACATAGGGAGAAAATTATCCTTCAAAGATATCTCGTTATTAAGTCTTTCTTTAGAAAATACCACTATCTTTTGATTTTCCTACTTCAGGCAAGTAACATATAAATAGTGCCACAAGATATTTGGTCAAGGGTATAAGAACATTTAAGAATTCTTTCATTATAAATATACAGGTTCAATCAGAGGTTGCAGGGACCTTCTTCAGCAAGAGAAACGCCGCGCAAGGAAAATGCAAGCTGAAAACTGCGCACTAGAACCTCACGGCTGGAGTGCTGCAATATATAATAGTATATACTATTAGTAGTATTATCTGTTTATTCATCCACATAAAATGTCTTTTGGGGTGGGGGGATATAAGCTAAGGTAAATAAACCTTATCTACCCATTTGATTGAAAAACTTTTCACAGTCTTCAGGGATACTAGTAGCATATTATTTGGCAATAAAAATTTTAAACAATTAATTATTGTGATTGAATCATAGGAAAGAAATATGTTGAAAGTAGCAAATATCTGTGTGGGCACTGTTTTTTTCTTGACGGTCATGCTTAAAAGCATCATATAGAAAAGAAAGGGTAACTTATCTAGATGATTGATGCTTGTACGAGTGGAACCATTGCCTTCAGTATTTTCCAAAGTTAAAACAGAAAATAACAAGATGGAGACGCTATTTGTCATTTGGTACTTTTTAATAAATTATTTGTAACAATGTATATAAGATGGTGCTGTCTCTTTTTGCATGACATATATACTTGCTGTCCTTAGTTGTTTCTATTTTACTTCTCTTTCTCAGTATGTTTATGTGCTATTATTAGCTCACAGAATACAGTACATAAGATATACTATTCGATGTTTCGCTCTTGTATATAGCATACAGAAATTTGAATTACAGTGACAAAGCCAGCAATTACCTTGGTTCGAGAGAATAACAAGATCAAACTGTATGTGTGAGCAATGGCTTCAAAGTTTTCTGGTATATTTGCTGGGGAAATTGACTGTGTCCATATTGATGAAAAAAGGAGAATAATTTGGTGGCTGCTCAGCCTTAATGTGGTGGCTTCCTGATGTTAAAAAACAGGTCAAATAAAAAAATTACACAACTTAATGAACACCATCTCCCAGCTAAAGTAAAAATATGATCTACCATGTGATTAGAAAATAAAAGAATTTACTACTTGTTATCAGACATAGGAGAAGTAATGAAGGGAAAAAGTTCAGGATTAAGTCCACCTAGATAATAGACAGGGTAGTTATAGGACTTTGATTTGCAAGTCTCACGATCATGTCTACACAATCGATCCCCAGTATTAATGAGGACTGCTTTAAGATGATGAGGGAAGTTCAATAACCTACCACTGTTTTAAAAATATTATCTGTCGAATCTTCATCATGTGTCGGAGGAACATCTGGATTGCTTGAGCTAGAGGCATGACTATATGTTGATCTAATTCTCTCCAGAAACCCGCTGTTGTTTTTTTGTTCCCTCTCACTAGAAACATTTTCTTTGTTTTCCAGAAATATATATCTCCTAGAAGAAGGCTTCTCCTTTCTCAGCTTCTCAAAAAGGGCAGCCGAAGAAGAAAATACTGAGACAGTTCTTGAGAGTGTTCGAGAAAAAGTAGCAAGATTATCTGGTTCTTTCACTGAAACTGGTGGATGAGGGCATACTGAAGATGGCACAAGGACAACTGAAAAGACACGATGAGCTCCAACTCGTGTTTCATGATCTGGATGGACCATAGCAATGAGTAATTGATGAAATAAGGCCTCAGGGAATGCCTAGTAATAAAAGTAAATCTGTGAGATTTGAGTACTGGTAAAGACAAAAATGGAAATAAGATATTATAAACATAATGAGACTTATAAACGAGCTTTTACCTTGTTTTGATATGACCTATTTGGCAGAGGGGCTATGATTTGAGCTGTACGATAAACTGCAGAAAGAGCTGCTCGTGCTACAACTGTAACAGGTGATATGTTTTCCAAAGTCCCTGCCATAATATCATATATCGGGCCTGCATCTCCAACCTGTAATTATTTACAACTTAAGATCACAATTTAAACAAAACAAACAGGAAAAAAGGTCAACAACTGAGTTAAAATTATTTTTTCATCACTGCACAAATAACTGACTTGTAGATGAACTGAAAGTTTTGCAAAAAAATTAGTTACTAGTAACCCTCTACTGGAAAATAACTTTTCCTAAAAACTGAAGGAAACTGTTGAAAATTTCTTATAAGAATAAACAGCACTGGATTTTGATAAAAAAACGTATGTGTTATCAGTTTGGGTCAAGTCCAGTTAGCAAAGACCAATTCAAATATACTTTGGATTTTGATATAAAACTGAGAGGGTTTCAGTATCTCAAAGTTTCTTAAGAAGACAATAGGAATGGTCGATGTCTAAAAGCTCCATCCAGGACGTCTAATCACCAGATGCTATGCCGCCTGATGTGACCTTTCCCGTCCCACCATCACAATTTCGATTCTGGTAGTATGTGTGCAAGAAACTCTGATAAATGATATTGAAGAAAACTAGATGGTGCAGAATGACACAGTCCCTTGGTCCCTGCCTCAAATATCATTATTATTTTAGCATTAACTTTTAACCAAATCCTTCTGGTCTACAGTTATAAGGAAATAAAGGTTTCTTGGACTCAGACAAGAACTGATGAGCTATTCATTGATATGCTTGTACAAGAGATAGCTGATTTGGCGGTGGTTTGTTGCAAACTTTGTTTCTTTTAACAGAAGAGAAATGAAGCAAGAGAAGGAGAAGATATTCAACTTCACTAAATTTAGACAATCATATATTTTCTTTGTTAACCATTATCTTTTACCTCTTCCATATGATTGTAGTTTACTTCTTCTATTCCCACATGAGGAGAAGATAACCTTTAACTTCAAAACCTAGACAATCATGTCAACATTGTTGACCCCATTGTATTTTACTTCTATTATTGTGCAAGTCAGAGAAGAAGACATGAGTTTAATTCTTCCATGCAAATGTATTTCTTCTTTTTCTAGCAGCTCCCACCCCATGATCTAAATACTATTTATTGGTTTGCTTTCTATACTATCTAACTCATTCTTTTCCACTTACATATCAGCACGGCACGTGTGTCCTTGGACATGAATGCAGAAAATCCACATAAGATATTTCTGTTCTACAATATCTTTTGTTTGATAACATAATTAACGGTACAACTATCTTTTTGTATATCTAAATTGGTATTCTTGTAGAATGTTTTTGTCAAAACAGGTGACACATGGGGAATTGATTATAGGTATACTTTCTCGTAAGTATAATTTAACTCTGCAAAGAACAACTACAAAGACCAAGAAGATTGAACTAATTTAACCTTTAATGATAATTCCACTAGGCACTTGTCCACTTCTTCTCCAAAACTTCTGTTCTGTTTGACGACATTGGCATCAACGTTTGCATCATCTGCTGAATATTGTATACTTTTGCGCAGATGCCTCATTATGTCCCCTACAGCACCAAGTAGAGCCACAGATGGCTGAACCTTGGTAAATTGAGTGAGAAAATTGGTAACTTTAACGATATCAAGCTGCATATCAGGTTGTTTCTGTACATTCTTATTATCAAGATGCTTGACTAATATTGAAAGCAGAAAGTGTGTATTGTGCCCTGAAACCATTTAATAAGATAAGCATCAGGATATACATGTATTTGCAAAAGATTAATAAGATCATTCAAGCTACTAAAGATTCGGGCTTCCAGAAATAGCAAACCGTAGATGGAAAAAGTAACATTAATACCAGAATCATCCATAAGAAACTGCAAGTCTTTAAGGACTGGTAAAGCAAGCCCATCTTCATCAGACCAGTGACTACCATCTCCGAAATAGCGGAATAAGGACTCTAGAATGCGACGCATGGTGGTGGCTTCCTTGGCTAGCTTGGCCATGTTGTTTAGGCACACCCTGGACCAAAAACAGGGGTTCTTGGCATCTTCCCTGTAAAATAAAAATATTTTCTTCAATGATACGAACTACACATTCAATGAAATCTGCATGTAATTTTTTCTCTTTGGGTGAAATGACAGAGAAGATAACATTCAATAACTTTGGGGGGGAAATTACTCTGTCACATTTGTTTCGCCTTTATCACTCACAATCATTTTCCAAGAAGGAACCTTTGTCAAGATCTCTGGTGATGGGGAAGTACGGCCTTCAACATTACTCATTTCCATCCTGTCCTGGTTGGGATCTTGCAACTCCTTACTTGGACTGCCATAATTCTCCAAAACTACTGAGACAATCTGAATAATGAAATATGGCAAATCAGGATATAGCCATAACACAGAAAGGAAATTTGTGAGATTTTTTAGGTGTTCTATTTTATAATCAAGATTTACTATAATTGAATGAAGTAAACTAGTATATCTGTATAGACTAACTTCGCGAGTTCAAGCTATGATGCATGACGAGTATTTCACAAGATACTGGTTAAAATTGTACAAGTAGAATCTGCTACAAGGTAAACTTGCCATTTCGATTTTTTTATATCATTTCTGTAAGTTGTACAGCATATAGTTTGATCACTGTGACACTGATGACCACCAAATCATATTATATTAGGAAATGCTTATTTCCATTTGACCATTTACAACATAACCTACATAGTATGTACAAAGTACAGAAGAAATGGCAAAAGTGCATTAAGCAGCAAATTATGTTTGATAGTATGATTACTGAAAGAGCTGAAAAACTAGTAACATTATCTGGATTTACTAACCAAAATGAAAATTATTGAAAGTGCACCCAGCTTACATTATCAAAATCCACGGATATATTAGAATATTTACCCATGAGACAGACCTACACACAAACAAAACCCAAAAGTTTAAATAATCAAGCGTAGAATTTACTTAGACACAAAATGCTAAGAAACATAATATTTCAAAGAAAATATATAGGTGACATTTTTAAGAGACAAAAGTAATATTGGATCATACATTCATACGTCATGACTCATGATAATGATGGATCGTTGTCTTTACTTAACGATCATATAAATTCTCGTAGTGCTAACTTATAGAAAGTAGCTTAGATTTATTAGATGAATCTACGTAAGGGAGAACCAAGAATAAATTCATCCTATCTATCGCATGATTTGACTAAAGAATGCCATTAAGGTCCCGGTTAGCAGACTCCCTTCATCTTTCATATATTATGAAGTTTATCTTTTGTGCAAATGACTTCATAAGCATTTGAAGTCTCGGCTTTTGCGAACACCTTGTAAGAATCATACTGGAGATGCGGTATAGGTCGACTTATTGTCTTATTGATGTGAGATGGATCCATAAAATGGGGGTTTAAATGTATAGGATGTTAATATGCCTATTTCCGAATTCCCAGTTACAGATGATGTGATAATATATTAGTGTGATAATAGAATGAAGTTGCACGTCTTATCACCTGAAGTAGGAAGAATGTATAGCTGCACATTTTTGTAAGGTTGGGTAGTTGCTATCCAATATTTCTGGATTTCTTTTTTTTTTTATATATATATCCCATTGCTACAGTAAGATATGACAACTCAGAGAAGCCTTCAAATAAAGTAATCAGGCTATATATCAAGTATATCTGATTTCCTTTTTTCAGATTTTACATATTTGATTAAAAATCCAGTATAGGGTGCGCTGAACAATCTACCATCGAAGAAAGGGCTTGCAGTCCAGCAGCCCGAAGATGATTTGCCCTCTCATCATTCCCAACTTCTTGAGCTAGCTGGCAGAGCCTTGTAATAAATACTTCTAAATTAAACATATAAGTTCCATCTTTCTGCAATATGAACACATTTATATAAGATGAAGAATTTGTTTAACCAGAAAAGAAACAAAATTTAAAAGCTTGGGAATTAAGCACGGTACCTGATTATTTACAAAGTCAAAAAGAGTTTGACATCCTAATATTAAGATCTCATCCTGGCCTGTTTGTTCCAGAAGAGTGTGCATAATGCTTAGTAAGCTATTTGCAAATAAAGGCCTGTAGTGAATCCAAAGGTTCGTTCATAAGGGTTATAGTCAAAAGCTTTAGCAGTAATCAACAGGAATGCACATCCTGATACAAATTGTATTTCTATTTAAATAAATAGGGTTGGGGGGATGGGGGTAAAGGTCATTTATGCAGCATTTTATCTTTGCTGATACGTTCCAACAATTTTTGTAGGTTTGTGATTTAATGTATTGTCATTGCTTTGTGTAACTTACTTTGTGCTGACATTTGCTGCAAGGATGAGATATTATTTTTAATTACATTATTTTCAACAAAAAATTGAGTTTTGGTTTTTCTAATTAGTTTTCAGGGGTTACCTAGAGGAGAAGCGACAAAACTAGGATGTTGCTACTTGGGGTTTGGCGTGCACACAGGGGGGCTAATTAATTGTGGAAGTTATAGGTGATGAAAACTAAACTTGTTCCTCAATAATATAGACTCTACACAAGGTAAAACAGGCAAACAAGGAATAACAAATGAAACTTACAGTTGCTCGTTACAAGAAAATAACAACTTCCTGTATATACACATGACAGTTTTCGTCGAGCGGAAATTTTCTGTTCTCAAATCCTTGTAAAACCGTTCTTCCAGCAAGTTTGAGATCTGGGAGTCAGATTATAAACTCTGGGTTATTTAAGAATTAAGTGACCAACGATGATCATAAGCTTTTTCTTTAAATGTCAGATAACTGGTGAAAGGTTTTTATTTCCACAAGGTAATTTTTTTATATATATTTGTAGAACAATCTTTCCTTTAAACTCCTAAGCTCGTTAACATGTTTCTTAATTAACAACAAGAGCATACAAATACATTAGTGATGTTATCTATACACCTGGATGAAAGCCTTGGAGTTTAGTCTTTGCCTAGGAAAAGATGTATATTCAAGAATTACCTTGGGGATGTGTAGAGGGTTTTTTGAAGCATATTCGCTGAGCTTCCCAATCATTCGCATATTTGGCTCTTGATCCTATAAACTTATATAATTAAAAGAAAATTGTAGAAAAACAATATATAATGACAAAGTGTTTTAGAAAAGAAATATATATTTTCTGTATTAGATAAAACTAATTTCCATCAACATATCTGACCTTTATCCAAACAACAATAGTGTACAGTTTATATATTCATCCTTTATTATTGTTAATGCCACATTTAAGAAGAGCACCTTGTGTTTTGTATAAATAACCATGTCATAAGTTGCTATAATGCAAATACAAATTGTGAAGTCACACAAATATTCTAAACCATGGACCCGTGTTTATCAAGAGGAAAGGTGACCTGATATCATTTCTTGTTTTGAAAAGACCCGTGATACTTTACTACTTCAGAGAAGACACAGGATTATCAAAATCATAAGCTATAACAATAAGATAGGCCTACCAATAAGATTAGCAATGCACCTATATGCTCTTAAAAGATAAGGAAGCAACAGTGAGCTAAATGGTGGGATTTCAGGAAAAATTAGCACAAGAAGAAATACATAAATGGCAAGAACAGTAAAATAGGAGATGATATACAGTTAAGTTATAACCAGTCTGCAAACAATATCTTGCACTAGAAGAAATACATAAATTAGCACAAGAAGAAATACATAAATGGCAAGAACAGTAAAATAGGAGATGATATACAGTTAAGTTATAACCAGTCTGCAAACAATATCTTGCACTAGCAAACCTTTTTTTTCTTCATATAGGAGTATATATATAACAAGTCTCTCGGTGCGTAAGTAACTGAACAAGTATTTGTAGCCTATAAATGATACCTAAAGAAATTTATGTTTCTCAAGATACCTGGAAACTAAAATTAGTTACAGTAGCTTAAAACTTATCAATTTCTGACATCCCCAATGCTACCAATCTAGACCTTCCATAAACAGAACTGACAAAAATCAATCTCACTTCATTATGGATCTAAAAACATAATTACTATTCAAATCAGGAAAGCCTCATTTGTGCAGTAGTACCTCTACTGAAGAACATTGGCAGTGCATTTTGAGTACATCTATTTACGTAGTATAAATTTACTAGGAACTTATTCCATAAATGTTCCAAATATAAATTTGTACTTTATCTATGTTAGTTCTTTGCAGTCCGTACCACATAAGATTAATGGATACGAGAAGCCTTAGACCTACCAAATTGGTTGCTTTCCATGCATAGAAACTCTAGACGGGACAAATAAGCAAAGCATTTTGCCTCCAACATATCTGAGTGATACACAAGGTGGATGTCATTTTTTTAATAAAAAAAACTCTTAAAGGTACCAACTTAAAGGTAACTTTAAGTTGGTGACTTTATTTTGCAGTATATCAGGCGTATACTGCAAAATATCAGGCGTATCTGTGATTGAATAAAACTATTATTTGACGTATACTGTATATCAGGGTACAAATTTCATCTAGATTTTGCAGTCACCTAAAATACAATAAATTACTTGGCCTTTTTAATATTGGAAAGCTGAATGCAATACGACTCAAATGCATATAACCAGCATTAAGTACATAACAATCAAGCTAACCTGTGAAGCAAGGAAAATATCCGAAATCAGCTTCTTGTACCTTTTGACGGGCTGCCTAGACCTTGGTCTCAATTCTGGACAGAATATACAAAGGTTGCCACATACTGGCAGAAGTTGCCTTGAAACAACCCCCGAAACAACACTCATATCTATGCAATATAATTAAAATAAATCCTATATTCTGTGCAAATCAAGAAATTTATAATGCCTGATTTTCCCTTCGCGATCATGAGAAATTAGTAATTCTCTGAAACCCCAGAATACGAAGAAAATCGGTAGCTCTCGAAATCCAATGGGCAGCTTTCTTATTCCATCACCAGCCTACAAATTGAAATTGCAAAACTCACTTCCAAAATTCAAAGTAATTTAATATAAGTAATGGGAATCCGTAAAATACAACCATAACATAAAATAATCAATATACAGCATAATGCATGTCATGCATGAATTATGTACACACATTTAGACTTGATATATAAGAAAGGAAATTGTGATGAAATGTACCTTCAGATCAATGCATGTAATAGCAGACCGGAAGGCTGGTAGCTTATCAGAATTTTCTAAAAAAAATCCAGAATGAAGAGAATCACAACAGTTATTTCGTGGCATTTCACAACTTATTCACATTTTCTCTAATAATCAATATGATCTATGTGCATGAAACATG
This sequence comes from Oenanthe javanica, assembly GCA_008931105.1. Taxonomy (NCBI): domain Eukaryota; kingdom Viridiplantae; phylum Streptophyta; class Magnoliopsida; order Apiales; family Apiaceae; genus Oenanthe; species Oenanthe javanica. The sequence goes on along the minus strand of QRFB01002018.1, from coordinate 21,410 downwards.
ATAGGAGATACATACATATAATCACTTGGGTTTGGCTTGTGTTCTGGAATCCTGCTGCTATATAAAATGAGAGCTGATATATACCTGTAAAGATTGAATGCTATTGTTTGTTCGTAATTGCCCTCATGCTAGGACCAAATATTAACTTATTAATTTATTAATTTTTTTAGAAATATTATTTTTATTATATGGTATAAGTGTCCTTATATCGTTAATATTAATAATTAATGACATTACAGATGAATCAAATAATTATAGTTTTGAATTTAATGTATACATAAATATGTCATCACAAATTAGACATGTAATTGATTCTTTATAACAGAGTGAAAGGATTGATAACTTATGTATAATCTATTACTCAATTCTAAAATTTACAACGATGAATATGTATTTCTTCAGATTATTATTCTCTATGATCCTTTTGTGTCTTGGAAATTAGACTTTATATAATTTGAATTGTATAAGAAAATTAAATATAGATATATGAATATCAAGACATTGCATTTAAACTTAGAAGAGATGCAGAGTACAATCAATCTGACATGAATAAGAAATAAGGACCATAAAAATAATTAAACAAAAGGCAAAGGACATTGTTCCAGACTCCAGTAAAGAGCTAAATGACTATAATTTGGATGTGAGACATCCTCCATTTCTCATTACAATACAGAACAAATTTGTTGTTCAGATTGACATTGGAAAACTCAAATAAAGATATGTGCATTTGGAGTACAACTTTAACCAATTAAATCAATGATAAATAAAACAGAACTTTTTTGTGTATGAAATCCCCTATTTCCAATCATCATCAGCTATGCCTTTGAATAGCCCGCATGATCTTTCTCGACGTGCTCTACAAGAGCTACTGGATCACGGAAACCTCTACTACACCTGGGGCAGATATCAAGAGTCATCTGCATTACTCTAGGACGAGTGCTATCCTTTTCATGGATTTTCTTCACATGATCAACCAAACTTGTAGCTGAGGCAAATCTGACATGGCATATAGGACACGTTTCTACTTGGCCGTTGCTAGTAGTTGCATTTCCATTGTTGCTGCTACCTTCGCCTGTCTGGAATGCTTGGCTAAACTCATTGCCCAATTTTGTCATTCCAGCTTCAGCTGAGGCTCGCACAGATGAAGCCGCCTTTAACAAAGTTGATGTCCAATTGGATGAAGATGATACAGGAGCTTTGTTCCGCCTTGTATCTTCTTTTTTACTTGTATTTAAGAAGCTCATAAACTGAAAACCTGTGTCTGGTTTCTTTGGTCCAGGACAACTGTGATCAGGTCCAAACCGGTGCTTCAAACAATGTTCAACAGTACAGTCCCGACACTTAATAGTGTTTGAAAATGTCAAGGTCTCCCTGCACCCACGGACAGGACATTTCTTTTTCTTTGTGACTTTATCATAGTTTGAAGGGTCACAATCCGTATTAACATGCGACTCCCAAGTAATATTGGGGTCTTCTTCAGGATTAAGTTGAACTCCTTTTGCACATAGGGGACAGATGACAACAGTTACATCGTGTTTGTTGCCTTTCGGGCACTGGTGTTTACTGTAACTCCGATGCTCAAGACAGAAGACCTATAAAACAGTTAAAACATCATCTTCACAATGGACAAAGAAGGTGGTATATATAAAGATTGAATAAGTTTTTCATTAATGCTGTTAGTGAGAGGGGAAATAGATCTATTAACCAATCCCCCAGAAGTGAAATAAATAGATGACCTAGATACTCCAGGCAGGCCAAGGTCACCTCGACAGCCAATGCCTGCCAGGCACCCTAAACATACCTACCTGGCAGACTGACTTGAGTCATACAACTCATGGTCTTAGAATTTGTCAACTTTAATTACACCGAGACTACACTTACGGCCATACCCTTGATGACACTCAGACACGACACTTATTTGGTGTGAGGTCCTTTTACTGAATACTGAAAATTGGACAACAATTGAACCTGTGATCTGTCCTGCCCTTTGTACCAAGTCCAAACAACATAGATGAAAACATAAATCTTTACATTGTGTAGCTGAGCTGGTCTTTACAAAAAAAAAATCAAGGTTTTTGAGAAAGAAAGGCCTGGTTTCAACTCCCCCTAATTGTTACGTGACACAAGAGTCATTTTAGTTTGAAAGCTCATCAGTTTGGTATTAAAACAAAATAAGAAAAAGGACAGAGTAAAAAAGTAGTATTCTCGACAAGGGATTGTCTACGAGTGGAGGGAGGTGAGCATTAAAAATTTCAAATTGGCCAATACAGAGATAACTAGTATATTATAATACATATACATATATATTGTATGTTGCACATTCAATCACATATCTAAATGATACGAAAACAATCTCAAGTAACAGATTAATTAAAAGAAACAAACACACATATTATCGAGATAGTAGATAGTTAGTATCTCGAACCTTGTTGCAACAATCGCAAGTGAAAGGCAAGAAATCAATGAGCTTGCATTCTTCAACTGAACAATGTTTTCCAAGATCAGGAAATGCCGGTGTCCCCATTTCAACAAATATTATGTATATTGATGATGATGATGATGATTTATATATAATAAGTATATTGATTGATTGATCGATCGATGATATATGTATGCAAGTGTGTATGTATATATCAAATGTCTGAAACCCTCGATTTCCGCGTGGGGATCGAAAGAGGAGGCGTTGAATATTATTATTCTACCCAGCTCGGTCAGCCTATGTGTTGATCTAAAATTACATAGGTCTGATCGAGCGATGACATATAAATTATTCTCATAATCCCCATTTAATATTATATTTTCTTTCCTAATATATTTCATTGAAATTATCCATTTGATTTATGAATTGATTAAAATTTAATAAATATATTCTCTATAAGGGCTTGATGTCACCTCCTTTTAAACTCCGAAGAAGTGCCATAGACGCACCCGAAATTAGAATATTTTCTAATACAGATATAAGAGTATTTATGTAAATTTAATATTTATAAAACCGTCATACAGAATTTGTACTATAACTTCGTGCTACACCGTGAGGTCATCTGCCAAGGCAAGTTCTATACTATATTTTAATTAATATTTAATATATTATCAGTGATATCACTTTATATTTTTATTTACGAGTGACACTTTTAAAATATGTTATTACATTAAAATTATTGTTTATTTAAATAATTTATTAATAAAATATTATTCTTATCTATTTCTGTTAAAAATTATGTATAGTGTATCAATATTTTAGATTGGTTTTGACTAGTTTAGATTATTTTTTATAAATTATTTTGATAATTTTATTTTAAAGTGTATGAAGTTGTTATAATTGTAAAAATATAAGTGAAATTCCATTCTATAAATCATTTTTTTTGTATTTTAACTTTTAGTTAATATTTTAATAAATAAAATAGTATATTTAAATGAAATTACATACTTTAAATATAACAAAAATCACACAAAAAAAGTAAAAAATAAAAGAATACCATTAACGATTTCTCATTTTATCAATTACGATAAATATACACATCTCAATTTTATTATTGTTTATATCCCCAATATAACTAATTTAAAACTATAAATTATTATAAAATTAAATTTTATTAATATTGTAAATTGACACTAAAATTTTAAACAAAAAATTTAATAATAATAAATAAATTATCAAATCAAATTTTATATCATACATACTGTTTTTTTTGTCAGAATCATAGATTTATATAAAACAAGCTATATAACCCGTGCGAAGCACGGGATAATATAATATTTAAGTAAATTGATTTTTTATTGATATTTAATATAAAATTTTATAATATTAAGAATATATGTTAATATTATATATTCTCTTATTTTATATAAATTTATTCTATTTAATAAAAATATATTATAATTTGGACATGTGTTGTAATAAATATATAATTGGACTTAAAAAGTAAAATTTTAGGTAATATAAAATTTTAAAATAGAAAATATAGAATATAATTTAAATATAATATAATATTATCCGTGAGGGGTTGTATAAAAGGAGGACTATCGGAGATAGAGTTGTATGTATGATTGTTAAACAGTATGAGTGTTGCAGAAGAGAGGGTTGAATGCAATTTACAAAATTATCACTATTCTTATTAACAACAAACAAGTCAGTAATAAAAGTAAGTTATGAAATGCAAACAATTGAAAACATGTGTTTAACTTCAAAAAATAATTTTATTATTTTTTGTTTTACTACAACTTACTGGAATGAGTATTCCAGCTACAAAGAAACAATGAGCAATGGATTTATTATTATTTTTTATTTGAGAGAAAACCTAGCTCAGTTATATGAGAAAAAGTACTTGTGAGATATGTGTATTTATACTGAAACACATATCTCACTTACAGGTGCATTTTTTCTTTGTCCTAGAATAAAGTTCAAAATAGAAACTGTGTTTTTATGGTTCAACATTAGCTTCATTCCATTTGTAGATAAAGTTGTGCTGAGATGACAGAATTCTTTGACTCATGGTGCACACCTTGTCTTTTTGTTTGTCTTCTCCCAAGTTGCAGTAATAGACTTGACAAACTAAATGGTAATATCTAAATCATTCCTCGTGCTTTCACTATCTAGTCTGCTACCTAGAACAGACTGTTAGTTTCACTAAAAGTTTACTGTCAACTTTTAGCTCATCTTTGATAACAGTATCTTTGGCTCCGCATATGTTGCTGTCAAGTCTTGATAGATCCTTGAAACTTACTGTCTTCAAAGCTACTGTCAATTATCCCCGTCAAGTGTGCTGTCAGTGAAACTTGTTATATGTGAATCTTCATTCTCTGCTAAGTTTACTAGCATTAGAATAGTTGTTGTCGCCTATTCCTTTGTGCTGTCACTTGAATATGCTGTTGTAGGCTTCAGTTGTAGAATGTTACTGTCAAATTGTTGACCCATGCTGTGCCTGAACAGTTTGTGAACTTCTATTTCATGGATCATGTTATTACATTTTTATAAGACAATAACCATTGGACTTACTGTCACTTATTTGAACTCTGTTAAACAATGTTACGAGTGACAACAAAACATACTGTCAATATACACATGACAATACATTTTACTTAGTTAATTTATAATTAATCTAAGTAACTTTTAGTTGATTATATCATAATCCCTAACAATGATATATATATATTTTTAAATTAAATTTTATTAAAATTGAATGATTAGAATCGTTTTTATGGTACACTTCAGTGTTTCATAAAAATAATTCTCTAATTTAATTATTATAATATACTAGTATAGATTATTACGGAGGATGAGTACTTCGCAAGGATAAAGGATAGTAAGCTATATATAAATCACAATCCAGCCTGAACAAAAATATTATTGCTCAGCTTCTTTTTATAATTTTTCATCAAAAAAATTCTTTATTATTTTTATATGCAGGACTTCAATGGGCTTTTGTTCCGAGTCAGACGGGCCTGTACACTAAAGCCCAATCAAAAAGATATAAACCCTAGCCTCTAGGGTTTCATCATCTCTTCACACTCACACACTCTCATTCACAAACAAATCTCTCGCCTCCACCCCTAATATCACCATGGCAGAAAGAGGCGGCGAAAGAGGCGGTTTCTCCCGGGGCTTTGGCGGTCGCGGTGGCCGAGGCGGCGACCGTGGACGTGGCCGCCGTCGCGGCGCCCCGAAAGAAGAAGAGAAGTGGGTCCCAGTGACCAAACTGGGTCGACTCGTCCGAGACGGGAAGATAAAATCAATAGAACAAATCTACCTCCACTCACTCCCCATCAAAGAGTACCAAATCATCGACCTCTTAATCGGCCCATCTCTCAAAGACGAGGTCATGAAAATCATGCCGGTCCAGAAACAAACCCGGGCCGGTCAGCGAACCCGGTTCAAGGCCTTTGTTGTCGTTGGTGATGGGAATGGACACGTAGGATTGGGGGTTAAGTGTAGCAAGGAAGTGGCTACTGCTATTCGGGGTTCGATAATTTTGGCTAAATTGTCTGTGATTCCTGTTAGGAGGGGATTTTGGGGGAATAAGATTGGGAAACCACACACTGTTCCGTGTAAGGTTACTGGGAAATGTGGTTCGGTTACGGTGAGAATGGTTCCGGCTCCTCGAGGTGCTGGGATTGTTGCTGCTAGAGTTCCTAAGAAGGTCTTGCAGTTTGCTGGGATTGAGGATGTTTTTACTAGCTCTCGTGGGTCAACCAAGACTCTCGGAAATTTCGTCAAGGTCCATTTCTTATTTCTCTTTTAATTTATTCTTGTAATCTCATTTTGTTTGTTATTAATTGCTATAAAGTTCAATTTTTGTGTGTTTGGTTGTATAATTAAGTGTAAATTGGTAATGCATTATTAGCATACTACATATATCTCATGTGAATGAATGCATGAGCTCAAAGACTAAACTTTATATTCTTGCTTATATTGGTCTAGTTACGGAGCCTGTAATCATAGCATAGATAAATAGCTTGAGTCTCAAATAAATATACTTATAAGCCAAAAAATAGCTGATTTACTATGCAATTTTTTCTACTGGCTGTTCATTCTAGATAGCAACTTTTGTTAGGTGGTTCGAAAATTATGGAAGTGTGTAAGTGTGTTCTTTTACTTGGCATGGTTAACACTGAGAAAATGTATTGTTGGATACTACTACTTTGTATAATAGACTTGATTTGATATCCGTGTAAGTTTTAATCTGTCGTTACTTTGAGTTGTTTGGTTAGTGGTTTGTCAAGCAAGCTATGCTACTCAACATCTTCCTGTTTTGTTTTTTTTTATTAAAAAAATTGGATCTGGTAAGGCGAGTGTTTCTAGTACTATGATAGTTTTTACATTCTTGTGGGTATAACCCGTTCCTTATATGTTCTGTCCTTGACTGTGCTTTATTTCTTCAGTATATTTTATGCAAGTACAGTATGTTGTTTTTGGCAAACATAGATTGATGCTCATGGACTGTATTAAATTGTTTTGCTTCCCATTGTTCTTCATTGTTTGGGATGTGTACTCCTCCTTATGTAATGAGTTTGCAGGCTACTTTTGATTGTCTGCTCAAGACTTATGGCTTCCTCACCCCGGACTTGTGGACAGAGACTCGCTTCTCAAGATCCCCATACCAGGAGTACACAGATCTGCTTGCAAAATCCACTAAAGCAATCACCTATGTTGAGGATGTTCCAGCTGAGATATGATTGTTGTTTTTCTGCAATTTTAAGATTTGGACTTGGTGTTTGTTAGGATATCTTAATACATATTGCTGGTTGTCTAAAATATTGTCTCTTTTCTGTTAAATCATGGACTTTTGATGTGATATCGGTTGCTGTTTAAGACAATCCAAGTATTTTTAATCAAGTTAGTTTATTGAGTTTATCCTCGTTTTATCATGCATCGGCTAATTAGTTACTTGTTTATGTGATACCGGGTGCTTGCCCGAATTTGGTATTATGTCCTCTCTCTTGTAGCCAAAGTCCTAATGCTACAAAAGGTTATTGGCATATATAGTTTTTGCATTGTAGTTTTAATTGATGGAATGTAATGTTTTTTAGTAGCATGTCATCGAGGCATGAAAAATTCATCTGCAGGCTAAGTACTTTTTGTCGTCATTTTGCCTGTTTGAAATGTCTAATTATTTTCTTCATGCTTTGGGCGTTGAACAACAATTCATAACTATATAAATATATATTGGTTAGGTATATATGTACTTCATATTCACCAAGTTTGCTATGTATCAGTTTTGATACCTCTCTTTTTTGGCAAGCCCCAATGCAAAGTTTATTATTACAAAATGGAGTAGCTAAAACTGTTCATTTCAGAGGTGCTTATTTTGGAACTGGTTTACGGTCATCTTTCAACATCTGATATCAATGGATGTGAATATATGTAATAGTTTTCCGTCACTACACTTTATGCCAGAAACTCGGGAAATAATACTTGAAATGGTAACAAACTCTTGCACAATTCAATCTTAGACAATAGACTAAAAAGAAGTAAAACAACTTAGGTATGCCAAGGAGAATGGTCTGAAATCTTTGCCAATCTACAGTATACTATTGGCTAATGAAGAGCAAAGCAGAGGGGATATAAACTAATAGAATTACCAACTGACAACTGGCAATTCATGAAAATAATCTTTCCTAACACTAGAATATGTAATTATGTATATAAGCCATCAAAACTTGTAAAGCAGTTAGAATAATGCTATTCAGAGCACATCTATTCTCTTTACAAGCCAACACTAGTAATCAACAGAATACCATCATACTTCCCCTTTCGAGCATATGTGAGAGCGCACTGAAAAATAACCTTCAAAATCTAAATAATGAGAAAAGTGGCGNAGCGACTCAAAAATAACTTTCAAAATCTAAATAATGAGCAAAGTGGCGAAAACAATTTTGAAAGTCATGCTATTGACTAAAGAATTATGTCATTACACCACCATATAGTTCGCCATCAGGATATCTGCATTCAAATTTGACTCACTTTTGATTGTAAGCTACTAAACACTTTTTTACAGTACTTGCATCTCAAAAGCGAATTAAGCACACATCAACTTCAAAATCAAAATAAGCTTCAAACACCAACGCAGAGTCTAAAATCTTATAGATGATAACTATAAGAAAATAGTGGTAAAAGTTGGTCCTCAAGCATCTGGCGTGATGTCCAAATATCCTCCCAAAATGTGATTTAGAATGCTACCATCTGCAACTAACTTGTCTTCACCTCAACACACAATCTACAAACAAAAGCATCAGTAGTACACACTTTAATGACTTAAACAAAAGCAGTTCAAATGCTGAAACAACTGATCTGAATGTTTAGTTGAAACTATTTAAAGATCTAGAAAAGGAAAATAAGTACAGTATTTAATTATCAAAGGAAACTTATGAGAAAAAACATATTCCCAATAAAGAATGAGAATTCTTCATCCAACCATCCGGGGAGGTGACACGAAAATAGAGATTAGGCGGATTAATAGACCACACAACTTAACTGGCAAAAAAATATCTCAATGAGATAATCATTTACAGGTGAAGGCTGCTGTTTCTTTGCCATCCAATACAGAAGTAGATTGTACATCAATTTGGGTTTTTATCAAAACAAC
>QRFB01002018.1:0-12314 GCA_008931105.1 Oenanthe javanica | reverse complement strand
GCAGCAGAGGGCATGATTGCTTCTACACTTTGCTTCTGAGTTTTGGCTTTTGCAGGATACTTCTTAACAGCTTCCTTTCCAGCTTCACCTCCTTTCTTTGCACTGTTGGATCTAAGTACTCGGGTGATCCCACCTGCAGCACCCTTATCCGTCTCATTCCTGTTCCTGGTTTTCACTTTTTTCACTTGACTTCCGGAAGCTTCTGTGTTTCCCTCGTGTGACGTAACTTTTCTCTTCCGAGCAGCTTCACTTTCTCCAGAAACACCAATCTTTAGCTTTTCACTTGCAACGGTCTTCATTCCCTTGGCCTTTTCATTACCTATCACAGGCATCTTCCCTGTGGCCTTTGCATCAGATTTCACAGGCATCTTCCCCTTGGCCTTTGCATCAGATTTCACAGGCATCTTTCCTTTGGCCTTTGCATCAGATTTCACAGGCATTTTTCCCTTTGCCTTTTCTTCTACATGTGCTTCACCAGTAGTTGGTTCCCGTGCCCGTCGTACCCTACTTTCAGTTGCATCAGGTGAGTCCCCTGCACTTTCAGTTACATCAGTTGAGTGACTTGAGTCCCCTGCACTTTCAGTTACATCAGTTGAGTCCCCTGCACTTTCAATTACAACAGGTGCTTCCCGTGGCCGTAGTACATTACTTCCAATTCTATAATCAGTATATTTCGTCCTAGCCATGATTTAGGTTGAACAACAGACAATCAGTAAATGTACTGACAGAAGAAACCACTCGAACGAAATGTCCTGCAATTTACGGGGAACAGGCAAACAGTCAAAGCACATGTAACAATTTCTACAATTAAATAAGTTATCTCGGAAAAGCCAACAACAAAAAGAAATCAATACCAACATCACAGCAAAACAAAGCTCTAGGCAAATTTACAACATTAGATCAAAGTAGTTGCAGCAAGAATTGAAAACCATTCAGCCATTAAACACGAAATCTTACTTCCCACATCTATGTGAATTAAGAGTAGTTATAAGACCCTAAGGTCATGTTTGTTTTATGGGGTTATAATACCTAAACTACTAGCTTATTTACTCTAAAGTTTTATATAATATTTAAGTCATTCTGTGGACAAAATTTAATCAGTTCTCCGTATGACTATAAAAGCCTAGGGAGGGGGTGGAATCAAATGATCTCTTGCAAACTGATCAAAACTACTTAATGGGATTATTAAGGCTTTAAAAGTATCGACAAAATGAGTAAAAGTCATAAATCGTGGAGGGATCATAGTCTTTGCAAATAGACACAGCCAACCATTACAAAAATGGACTGAAATGTTAATTGCACAATGCACATTCCTTTTCCAATCAGAACATATCATTTTAGCAGAGGGGAGACACTTGTACAAGACAACTAACACAGCCTGTATGCATCTAATATAAATAAATTACATAGGTAAAAAAAGTCAATCTCTATCCAACATATGATAAATTAATACTTAAAACAAATGACGACTATAGTACAATCCCCAACCCTATTAATTAGGGGCCACAGAGAGAGGCCAATCCGCTGTTAATTACACCCAACCTTGTTCAAAATAAATGCTATTAAATCTTAAAGCCACAAAAACTGAAATTCATTCAAGAAATTAGCAATGCAAAAACTTGTCAAGAACCTAATTATACAAACTACTGATTAGTACATCAAACAGAGAATCTACTAGAGGACGATTCTCGAAGCAAAACAAACCCTAATTACTAAAACCAAGAACGCAGGGATTAAAAACACGCATGTAATCCAAGATATGTTAAATTAACACTTGACATCATATAATTCATTACTGAATTAGTATAATCTGCAATCCTATTAATTAGGGGACACAAAGAAATGGACAATCCACCGTTAATTACACCAAATATTAATCAATTTAGCAACGATTTCGATTAGGAAATTGAATAAATTCATCTCAGTTGCAGTACATCCACATATAGAATCATAATACATCACATTAATCAAAAATTAACAATGCACAAATTTCTCAAACCCTAACTATAAGATTACACACACACACACATACATGACTACAAATTCAGTATAAAGCAAGAGAGAGGATGATTTTTGTGACAACATAGCCCTAACTACCAAATCAAAGAACATGAAATCAATCACACACGCACACACACACACATACACAAAAGTTAAGTAAGAAAATGAGAATACATACAGTGAGACAGTGAAACGGAGAAGACAAGATCGTGCAAGTAATATATATATGAGTGTGTGTGGAGCGAGAGAGGGAGGGAGAGAGAGAGACCTGGGAGAAGATTCTAGAGAGAGAATGGCGAAGAGAGGTTATGAGCTGGAGCAGATAAATGTATATATATAGAGATGTGTGTATGTGTATGTATAATGTATACACACAGACAGGGGTACGGTTCTGTTTTTAGGCGGGAAAGATTACCACTACAGTATTTACTATTTCGGATCATTTATTTATTTACTTGTTTGTTTTTATTTCAAACCAATTACCAATAGACAGTGCCGCTGTTATAAAAAGCTAAAAATCTATTTACCCAAAAACCAGTAAACAGGGTAAATTTCTTTAATATTGATGTCTCATGTTTGATACTATTTTTCGTTTTTCTTATTGAAGCTGTGATTTTATAATCAAATTAAAAAAAAAAACTTTTTATCTTTATTATTAAAATTAATTATTATCAAACAATATATTTCTTCAAGATTACTTTTAAAATTATTTAAAAATATATAACTTTGAACAAACGCAAGTATGGTAACAATGTAAACTAGTTGAATCGCTAAAAGCTGAGAGTTTAAAATTTTATAGAATGATACTTCATCCGTCCTAAATTAACCATATTGTTTGACTTTTTTTAATCAAATTGACCAAATTTTAACTATAAATTATAAATTGATCAAGTTATCTTTTATGTCTTTTGTTTTTCAATATTTTTAACTCTATTTTTTAAAAACAATTTTTAGAAAAGGGGACCAAACTTTATAAGCAGAAGCTGCGTCAAATTCTTCAAGGCACCCAGTGGCAAGATTAATCCTTCTGAGGCCTCTCATAATAAAGATACTATAATGCATTAGGCACTTAATTTTTTATATTCCAAACTCCTAAAATGTTCATAATGAGGAAATAAAAAATGGCATTGCTCACTTGGTCACTTTCTGTATTCCAGAAAACATGTTCAATGCTGTCAATGCCTGAAGATGCTTATACATACCAACAGGGTATATTAAAACCAAGAAAGTAGACTATACGGTTACCAACAGGGTATATTAAAACCAAGAAAGTAGACTACGGTTTCTTAATTAGTTTAACAGGTCTCATTAGAAGTCCGAAATCTCTACAGAGTTCTTGTTCCGATATACTGTCATGTGTTTGTGGAATCCACAGCACCTCAACAGCCTGCACATGTAAATGCATATTGATTTATTTATCTGTATACCAGTAGTAAGTTATGTGAAATGTACACCGTAGCTCACCTCTAAATTGCTCCTTCGGATTGAACGGATCTTTTGCAGTGCGGTTTTAACGTCCACCTTGTTCACATATGGTGTATGCCACTTCACTGATGGAATCCAGTATTCACCATCAGCAAGCACCAACAATGTTACCTGGATAACCAAATGTATTTTAACACAGATGATTATATAAGTTCAAACTTTTGGCTTAGTAACGTTACTGGGATATGTAGTACTGCAATTAATTCACACTAAAACTTCAAATTCAGTTGATATAGATAGATACACATTCTAGAGTTTTACTAGGGAGAATCAGAAAAAAATTGCAAAATCTACTGGAGAGTAGTATTGGTTTCATACACAGAGAAGAAATTACCACTGAATACTCATTGTCAATGCTGTTACCATTCCCTTCAGACTCTTTTTTACATCTAACACCATCAACATTCACAAATGTCTCCTCTTCTTTGTCAAATTTTGCAATCTCTGTCTCTAAAAATCCTCTGAAACATGGTCCGCTATACTTCTCCATATCATCGTATTTTGCCTACAATATCTCATGGGTTCATATGCGCATATAAAACATACTAACTAGAATATGAACATTGAAACATATACATTAACATCTATGCTCAGGGTTCAGCAACATCCAGTATAATGAGTCAATGACTGTCAAAAATTCACATATATCTCCACTTGTGTTGAAGAACATAACAAGTATATTTGTAGGCAACTCAGTTTAATATATTTGAACTTCCAAAGTCATCAACACATTGCAAGGACTGATAATGACCAAAGTCTCATGAGCACGTTAAACACGCACCAAAGTTTCATCAACACATCAAAACACAAATAGCACTATAATCTGCCTACCAAATAAGACCAACGGAGCACATTTGACTCAAGTAGGAAGTAGAGGATCTAGCCTCACCAGGCCAGAGAGGCTAAAAACGGTAGACACCAATAACAAGTAAATAAAACTAAAATTTATATAGGTCAGAGTTTGATATACAGTGTAAATAAAGAATTTGAACATTAATAAATAAAAATATATAATGTACAAAGAAGCATGCATCTGATGCGGAAAAGTTGAAACATTTGAAGCATGAAAAAACTGAGGAAATGAATAAGGAGGGACAGAATGTCAGAATTGGAGTAGTGGTCTGTAGATAAAAATGTCATGACCACATAAACTATATAAGAAAATTTACATTAATATGCCTGCCATGGTTTACCATACAGAAACCAATAGGAACTATTTGCCCCCTGGCAGATCCGCAGCTGTAAGTGGGCGACTACTGGGCGATATCTTGACTTGTCATAACGTGTCTAATTTCAGAAGTTGAATTGCAAAAACTGTCATTAAGTACTACAGTTCAAATATCTCAGATTTATTTTACGGGTGAATCATTAGCTGACTTGGAACTAATGAGATTATATTGGTCTTTAAGAATAAGAGTAACTTTAAAAGGACATATATTCAGGATGGGATATACACCAACTTACAAATAGAGAAGCAAAATGGCAAGAATCATGACGCTCAAGTAGAGCTTTCACCACTTTCGCAACCAAAAAATTGAAGGAACGACAGAGAAGTCAGACACATCACAGTAACGTTTGCTTGAATGCAATATTTCTACAAGAATGGCAATAATAAAGTAATTATTCACATGGAAAGCATCTGGTATCTTACTGAACTTCACATACACAATTAGCAATAAATGCCATATCACAGACTAATCCTATTTCTTTCAGTGATCTAGTGGACAATAGTATAGTCATGTTTAGGCAGGATCTAATTTACTTGTAGTATGTTAACAATTACCTTAAATGGACGCTACAAGCTAATACCTGAAAGAAGATCATATAATTGAGTAAAATTCACGGAGAAGTGATTATGCACATGCTAGGATACAATTTCTTCGTTACATGGTTCAACAATTTGTAAAATGGAAGTCCATATAATTATGTTATATTATGCTTGTCCAGGCATAGAGNATATTATGTTTGTCCAGGCATAGAGGCAAGCCTAGGTTCCAGCAAACCACCTGTACGCCTAGGCATTGATTAAGGGAATTTTGGCTAGAGATACTTGCATGTTATCAATATTTGATTTCACCATAGGCCTATGATATTTGGTCTTATTTGTTTTGTCTAACTTTTAGTGAAAGATACACATGCGTAATCAATATAGGACAATGATGCAGTGTCATGAGAAAAGGAAAGAAGATTAAAGACTTGAAAAAGAGGTGCAATAAGAAAGTGCACCTGTCTTAACATTGTTCAAACCACTTATGGTGTGTGTATCTGCAGTTCCAGCAATTCTATTAAGTTTTCTTTGCAATTCTCGCTTCTTGTCTAAAATCCCAACCTTGAATAAGCAAACATATATAGTCAGTCAAAAATTAATAATAATCCAAAATTCCAAATACAAAGTCAGTGATCAACTAAAATGTACTACACCTGAACCATGAGCACACTTCCCTGTCTGATATAGGCAGCCTCTAATTTGTAATCGGATGCTTGCACATTGTCTTCATTTGTATCCTCTGACACATCATTATAATTACGCTCGGCCTCGACAATCACAATAGTTATTAAAATTATCCAGAAAATAATCACGACTGGTTTGGGAATTGTGGCAGAGTGGCACATGCATTTACAAGGAAAGTGATACTTGCAATTACAAATAGGTGTTGAAAGGCTGCTGCTAACATTAACATCATTACCACTAAAACTACTATTACTTTGGTTTTCTTTATCTTTAGAACAACTGCAAACAGTACAAGTTTTACGTTTGCCTTTGTAGCATTCGCAACCACTACACCTTGTATCGTTGAGATAAGCACTAGTATCTCCATTGTTTCTATGATGTACTAGAGCTAGAAGGTCTCGATGACCAACTAGACCTAGAGGGCCTTGATGATGAACTAGAATTAGACCTCGACGACGACCCTATTCTACCATACGAAGCAGCAAATGCAGAATGTTGAGTAAAGAATGAAGACATGAACATAACAGCTATAAGTAATAATGAAGATGCCGGCATTCTAGAAAGATTATAATTATAATGACTTTGATGAGTATCGTGATCGAATAGATTGCAAATCGAGAAACAATTATTTGAGCTTGAATTGATAATCGATTTATAATGGTGAAAAATAGTCTTGTTATTAGATAAAATTGAGTAGCTAGGAAAAATATGAGCAATTTTAGGAATAAAATTTGAACTAAAGTTACATGACGGTGGTGGTGGTGGTGGTGGTGGTGTGATCGCCGACCGCCGCATCGGCCCCATTTTCCATGTGAGGTTAGCTGATACGGATGATATCGCCATAATCGATTCTAAATTTTTTCTGAGTTTCTCCTACCTCTGTCAATGTGAGAAAAGGTACGTCACATTTTCAAAATGACCCTCTAAAACGCTATTATATAGTGTGCCGTACCGGTGAAAACGCTATTTCGTATAACGTTTTACACTTTTTTTAATTTTTTTTAAGAAAAAATGCTACTTTATCTGGGGTTCTGGCTCAAAACGCAACTTAAAATAGCGTTTTGGAGATTTTTTTTCTTCAAAACGCTACACGATGTAGCATTTTATAATGCTATTTATGGTCATTTTTTTGGATATGACATTTAGGACATTTTCTCTCAAATTGTGACACACAGGGAACACCATTTCTATGTCTATGTCTCCGTAATACAATTTACACACCAAAACCCTATTGTAAAATTGCTAAAATTATATTCCATCCGTACCCTTCAAAATAAATATAGTGATAACTATCCTATACATGGTAAAACCTATATAAATTATTAATGTTGGTACAATGATACTTTATTAATTTAGTGATATATTGTTATATCGATAAATTAATAATTTATTAATTTAAAGAGATTTTACTTATGACCTTTAAATTTTCAAATCCAATATACTAGTTACAATATATACTAGTTAGAGATAAAAGATAAATTACAAAAACAAATTCCAATTAACATTGTATGAACTCTTCACAAATTTTTGTTGCAATATTAAAGACAACGTCCTAACTCTTAAGTGAAATGAGTAGATTTAAAAATGAACTCAATATATATTTGAAGTTCAACAAAAAACAAGTGACTATAGATTCATTTTTTACTAGACAATTTTATAATTTTCAAGTGTATCACACACATATATATGGAATCTTTTAATAATTATTAATTTATAGTTTCGTTGGGACCAATATATATACAGTGGTATTTCAAAAAAATTATTATCTTATTATTTTATCGATTGAAGTTCAATCTTGTACTGGTCCCAAGTTGGGATTGGACAAATTATTAATTTTATCGAGATTATTAATTTATCGAGTATTAATTTATAGAGGTTTTACTGTATTTATTTTTTCAAAGGTTTGATTCATTTTAAATTTAGTTATATTGTCATTTTCAAAGACAGTTATTAAGGGTGTGTATAAGAAAACTTTATTAAACAATTTTTTTCTTAATATGTGTAATTTTTTCAAAATAGACATTTAAATATGGACGAATAACTATCTTATAAAACATAGAGTAAAGAGCACTTCGTGTACCCGCAGTTTGTGTGTCAGACCACTTGGGATACCACACTTCAAAAAGTACGACGCGCTATATTGCACTTCTTAACGTCCTAGCACTTTGCTGTTTTCCGTTAAATTGGACTAACGCCGTCATCGTCTCCGGTGACTTTGAACGACGGCAAAACAAAACCCAAACAAAGCTTGTCATTTTTTATACCAAAATAACGCTAGCCTTACCAGGAGTACGTATATAACAATTATACATACAAACAAGCAACCATGTGGCCGTAAATTGAAGAAATCCGACGAGTTTTACCGGAAAAATAATTTTCCGACGAGCTCCAAAAACAACCCATAAACACAAACAAAAATATCACTAGCATGTCCTTTCACCGATCTACGTACCCATGTAATTAGTTTATGCAACAAATCAACGGAAAAATAAATAAGAAATTCAAGTATAACCCGAAAATCATGAATTACAAATCAAGCAATTTCTAACGAAAACGGAGCACGTAGTCATGTACTTCAACACATGGGATTCAATTTGGTTACTCATACGAAGAAAACTAAGTTCAGAATCATCTTCAAAAGTTGCTTTGATCTTCAAGAACACGAAGAACATCTTCTTCTCCAAAACAAAAAAACTGACGGCGTTAGTCCAATTTAACGGAAAACAGCAAAGTGCTAAGACGTTAAGAAGTGCAGTATAGCGCGTCGTACTTTTTGACGTGTGGTATCCCAAGTGGTCTGACACACAAACTGCGGGTACACGAAGTGCTCTTTACTCTAAAACATATAATAGGAGTACGAGGTATTTTATTAAAATATTATTCTCTCGGTCCCTAGTTGTCCACTTTATTTTTTGGTCAAGTTGATTAAATTTTTATTATAATTTAAATATAATATATAAGTAAAAAAGTTTTATATTATTAAAAATTTATAATCTATTTTAATGAGTTTGAGTATTTTAAAAAGTACATGGCAAAACCAATCTTTTATAAATGCACGTTGATCACCACGACAATTCCAAAGTGCAGAAGTCACTAACAATTTGGTAAAATAAAAAAGGTATTTCTAGTTTCATTCTCACACACCAATCACTTCATGAGGTGATATATTTTTATTTGTTAGGATTTTTGTGTACAAGGGGATTCATTATTATTAATAGATAGGAGTTAATTAAAATTTGAAAACTAATCATTTATTGTGTGTCCTTGTACACACATTACAACCGCAAAAAACAACAACTTGCTACGTGAAAAAATTAAAACTTATATTATCAAATATACGAAATCTTTAGCTTAGTAAGCTAAACAACAAAACATTAAAAGTTTAAGAATTATTCAATTTATTTCCCTATAATAAATAATTATATTTATGACCTTAAATTTTAAAATAAAATTCTATTAGTTTTTTTATAATAAAGTTCTGTTAGTTAGTTAACCTTTTTATTAATTTTTCTAAAATAGCGCTTTTTTCTTTCTTCACTTTTTTGTACATTGCTGTGCTGTGACTGAATGTATAGCTCCAAATTGGAGACAATTATAATCAGGGGGAACTCATAAATTAGCCAATTAGGGTTTAAGTAATGGACGTAGAAGAAAGTATGAACATGTCGATATTATCATCATCATCAGCAGAGTTTAATTCAATGGTTGCAACAACTATGGGTCGAGTTATGAACACTCTCCTCGAGTCTCGCACCAAGAAGCTCACTGACTCCATTTCTCGTCTTGATCATTCTCCCCAAAATATACTTCAAGCTGGTTAGTCATTACACTTTTAATTTACTCTCTCCCCCCCTGCGGTTATAATCTCTCTCTCTCTCGTGGTTATAATAAATATGTTGTATTATTTACCTGACTTCGATTAGTTGATGTAATTTTGAGGTCTCTGACACTATTAGTTGTAAGTGTTTCCGTATGTAATCTATGTTGTGATATATTTGCAGTTTCATTGGAGGACTCGCTGTGGATATTGTACAAGTATGTTAGAGATTCGGCTGATAAGGAGGAGTTCTCTTTGGATCATGTTTTGGTTCCCATGATCGAACACGTATGGTGCTATGATCGATGGATCATTTTTATTTTTAGTTGTGCTTCTTATTAGTTAATTGATATGGAATTTTGAGCTATTTTGATATTTTCGCTTACTTTTTTCTGTTTTTTTACACCATTGCAATTGCAACACATTGTATGATATGTATATTTAGCTAAAATTGCGGATACACACGAGTGAGCAAGTCGTGGTGGATGGTGACTCCTCATCTCCTTTTTATTTAAGTATATGAATATTTGTATTTTCCTTTTTTATACTAAAGAGAATTTATAAGCATTTTGTGAAATAATCTTAAACTTGCACCTTTTTTTTTCTTTGTACATGTGTCGTGGTTGAGGATTGAGGGTACCTTACTCACGTTAAGTGATCCTACACTCTTAACATGTTAATCCATAATATACCCCATAATTTTAGTTTGCCTATAAAATCAAAATGTAGAAACACTCTTGCCTTTAGTAATGCGGATTTGGCATTTTAATAGATGAAGATGTCAGTGCATAAAACTAAGAAAAATACTATTAAGTGTTTGAATTTCGATGTTGAATGAGTTTTGTGCTTGTTTATAAATGGTTGCTTGAAGCTTTCACGCACGAATTTATTATTTAGCTGTTTTTTTTGCTTGTGTTCATTTTGCAACTTTTAAATCCATCTTCAATAGTTATAGTACTTTTAAATCCTTTTGATGATTATAGTCACTGAAATGCAAAGATATAAAACGACGCAATCAGACCATGATACTTCTTGATTGGCTATTTCAAGATAGTGTTGTCTTTGAAGCTTTAGCCACAAACTTTGCTACTATATTGTTGAGGAAAGACGACCATTATATTGCGTTGGGTTGGTGCATCCTTGCGCGTGGTCTTCTAGAAGATGATATCCTTAAGGAAAAGCTTTTAACAAGTGGTAGGTAAACTCGCCTTGCGTTGATTTCAGTTTAAGTTGGATTATGTTTATCAGTTCCTATGATGAGGAGAATACATCGACTATTTTGACTGTGATCATAATTGACTGTTTTGCTAGTCCAGTCTGCAACTACTGGGTAAGAGTTTATTTCTTTCTATTTGGTTAAATACTGTGTCCTGGTTACTCTCTCCAGTGGCTTTTTTTCTCTTTGAATTGATTATACCTTAATAAAAGTGGCTTTTTTCTCTTTGAATTGATTATACCTTAATAAACACAGAAATGTGTAACAAGGAGGAACCATCTCGGTTCTAATAATAGAATATAGACTCAATAATACTTATTTTGAACTAGTGTGTGCTTATCATGAGGTGGGAACCATCTCGGCTAATGAAATGATTTTAGCAGTTTTTTAACGCCTCCATCAGTTCCGATCCGGCCTGTTAAAGAATTAACAACGAAATGAAAATTTTCATATATGAATAACATCTGTTATAAATCAAAGGCAATTAATTTGGTGTGTTTCTTTTTTGGTGCTATATTGAAAGTCTTGATGGGATTTAGAGGTTTTTTATATTAAGGAAATGTGAAAATGACGATCCTTCTATCTGTGTTTCTCTTTTGAAAATAGGCAGGGACCCTTTAAATACAAACTGAATCATATCAATGATCAAGTAACTAAGTTCCCCCCTCCCCCCTCCCATATCAAAAGACAATTTCCCCCCATAATACATAATACACGGTTCTATTGACTTAAGGGTGTTCTTGGAAGACCACAGTTAGTTAAATGAAATCATCTTGCATTTGGTAACACAATTATTATTTTAAAGGTAAAGTAAAACTAATAAACGTTGAGTGCCTTTATGTTTGTATCTGCAACTGTATAATTACCTAATATATTTGATATCATGTATGATATCCAAACCTCCGCATGAACCTGACACCTTGTGAAGAGCATCTTAGTACAAATTTTCTTTCTTATGCAGGAACTGAGAAGTATGATAATTTGTTGAGGAACCTTTCTCCATGCGTTAAACATCTTTTAATTCTGTGCAGTGGAAGGTATGTCTTCGAGCATGCTGCATACAGTTAGCCAGCCTTGGTGCTAGCCTTCTTTTTTATAGAATTATTTAGTCACCATTAAATTGGAAAAAAGCAACCCCAGAAGTGATCTTTTATCTGTCTCATAACTCTTGGAAGTCTTGACACAAGTCAAGGCATGGGGAAACCATATTAATGTCTCTTTAAAATTTCAAATATATTGATGTATTCATTATTTAGATCTTATAAGCCTATGTTATCGATTGTGTTGTAGAATTAAAGAATAAACATACTCAGTTGTTCCAAAAAATATTTAATAAGACTTCA
>QRFB01002017.1:19639-59451 GCA_008931105.1 Oenanthe javanica | reverse complement strand
GGTTTACATATGACAGTCAAATCTATATCTCCATCCCCAAGATATGTCTTCAATGGTACTGAAACATATGGGAAAACCTGTAAAACAAAATATAAGATTTTAGTTGATTTTAAATACAAATAATCACATTGGAAAAAAAAATACATGTTTCAAAATGAATAAATAATAAAAAAAAATACTTTTCGAAATTAGATATTGCAAGGAAAAATATAATTATTTATTCTCTCGATCTNATATAATTATTTATTCTCTCGATCGGGACGCAACTTTAGATACTTTGATCTCATAAAAAAACAATATTAATTTTAATTATAAGATTAAAGCATTGAAAATGCGACGACTTATAAAAAAGATGTAATATTTATACACGGAGAGAAAATATATAGGTATTTATTAAGAAAAGCTGAGAAATAACAAAATCACCGATCATACTATATTTGAAAAAGAGTACTGTAATAATTTAAAAAAAAGCACCTGAATTCCCTCGAAAGATTTTGTAATAATTTTCTGAATATATAGGATGATATCCGTTATTTTCTCCTCATGGTCTAGTGTGGGATGTATTCCAAACAAAACCTCCTGCCAGGTTATTTGTTCTGCTACTTGCATTGTTTCTGCACTGACTGTCGATGGATCACGTCGGCTTTGCAGCTGCTGTCGAAATTCATGGTCGTTGTTGCTAGAAGCTTCTGAGGCCATATCAATTTATAGATATATAATTAATTTATTTCTCTTTATGGTGACTGGTGAGTAAGAAGCTCGATGCTGAAATGAGAGAAAAAGTAGCGACTTATATAGAGGTGAACTTCTACTCGTATTTTCAATGTACAAGGTAGGTAGGGGTGTAATATTCAAACAAAATACATTTATTCCGGCACTCATATTTATTGAATGATAGAAAATCCAAAGGATATTTGATGTTATACCTCCGCTCTAATTTTCGGTATTTCCGATCGAAGGACCCAAGAGCAAATTCAACGGTATTCTAGTTTATTAGGTATAAATAATATAAAATAATGAAATCTAGTGATTTAGATAATTATTAGGAAATGAACTCTAATAATAATCTATATATCTATTATATATTATTATAATAATAATATATTTGAATGTAATTACTTTGAAAAAAAAGGTAAAAGAGAAAAAATGAATAAAAGATGAGGGAAATAATTTTTTATTCAAAAAAATAAAATATGTAAGGCACGGTTAGAGTGTAATTTTTTAATACATTACTTATATTTTACATTTAGACATCATTTAGGTAACATATGAGACTTATATGCATTGTAGTGTACAATATTTTCATGCCGAGTAACATTTTTCCCTAAAAAAAACAAAGCATTTATTTCATCATTATGGTAAGTAGTGTAAATATGACATATCATACCAATTGTTACTCCTTCCGTCTTTTATTACTTTTCATGTTAATCATGTGCGCGTTTGCCAACACACACTTTTTGATCGTTAATATCTTTAATTTCGTATTAGTATTAAATATAAAAATTTTACTGTATTAAAGTACTCACAAATACGAATCAAACAAAATCACTCATGACTATATTTTGTCTTATAAATTATGTGTAAATTAGTAGTCAATCGCTTACAATGAATAGTACAAAAAGTCAAAACATGAAAAGTTTTCCGAGACGGAGGGAGTACCGGTTAACGCCTCGACCATATATCTAAAAGATATCAATGAAATTACAATTAAATGGTACAGTAATGTTTAAAAATTTAACTACCAACACTCGTGAGCGTAGTTAGATCCAACTGCTAACAATTATGGCACATATTATTATTATTATTATTATTATTATTATTATTGTTGTTGTTGTTGTTGTTACTATTATTATTATTATGCTACTGTTTCGTAAAAAAAAATTAAAATATTAAACCTTATTTATGAATAATTTTATTTAGAGTAATAATTGAAAAATATATATTGTTTTAAATCAATATATATATATATATATATATATATATATTTCTAATTTTTTATCTTCATATTTTGTGATCTTTTTTATAGATACGGAAATAAGTGTAACATGAATAACTTTTTGATGTGTCTCTGTATATCTCCCAACCACTTCTGATGTGTTTCTTATTTTTAGGTGAACTCTAATCACTCCTAGTAAATCATTTTTCATGTGTTTCTTATTTTTTAGGTGCAATCTAATCACTCGGTATAGTAAACCATTTTTGATGTGTTTCTTGTTTTTTAAGTGCAAACAATAACTAAAAAATTAGTAAAGCATTAATAATTTATATAATTATGCGATCAATGCATGCAGTCAAAGTGAACAAATAAATTAGGACGAAGAGAGTATTAATAAATCGAAGATTTGTATCTATATCATTAAAATTTTAAATTTAATATTTATAATAATAGAATTATAAAGATATTGATAAATGATAAGAATGATATAATTATAAGTATGAAAAAATATTATTACAAGTTAACCGAAGATATATATTCATTATATACATAAATACATACAAACACCATAAAACATAAGATTATATTTGAGAACATGATTTCATTTTAAATAATTGATTTTAAATGATAGGATTTGAGTCGTTATGTTAAATTTTCACATTTGTACTAATATTTGACTGTTTTGTAATTCAAATGAAATCCAAATTGGATTATCCAAACATGTTATTTCATCAAATTCAAAATTTTAAATGAAATTCATATCTTCAAATAGGTCATAAAGTTATTTATATATATAATATTTAAAAATAATTTAATTATGATATAAAATATTTTTATTTTTTCAATATCAAGACATGTGTTTGACACGGATTTAGACGTACTTCTATATATATATATATACACACACACTATTGTAATACCATTAATAAAATTTGTCAATCAGTATTATAGATCTTACGAATTTTAAACTAATACTAAAAAATAATAAAATAATATTATCAAATTAAACTAAAGTTTTTTTTACAAGAAATTAAACTAAAGTTGTATATCAAATGAACTACAGTTTTACATAAGGTATAAATGTATATATTATTTACCTTTTTAAGCACATATATCATTCAAAATACATATAATGTGTATAAAATTATTATGTTACTAAAAAATAATGAAAATAAATACTAATATTGAAATATAGACAAAATACATATAATGTGTATAACATTATTATGTTACTAAAAAATAACAAAAATAAATACTAATATTGAAATATAGACGTTACAAAAGTATAACGTACTGTGAATAATATTTTAAAAAGAAAACGTTACAAATAGATAACTCCAATTGCAATAATATGGACGAAATATAAGAAGTTACAGAAAAGTAACCGACATTTTACTTTACTATATATATATATATAGTGCATATTTACTACTCCGGATATCTCATTTTATCATCTTCATCTTATTCACCCTTACCTATTCATGTATTTCATCGGCTATAATACGGTGACAACTGACAACAAAACTTTATCCTTTTTTTAGTATTTCTTGGTGTATATGCACGCAAGTGCATAACGACCTCTATATTGCAGCAGATAAAATTATCCATGGTGGGCACATTTTTTAGTTTAATTTGTTTTAACTATTTGAATTTTATTAATTACAACTAAGTTTTTTTATGCATTTACTATTGTTGTTTCTTTTGAATGATTGTCTTCACATTCGTAATCTAGTTTTTAGCTAAAATTGGTGTAAAATTGTTCATCCTACTACAACAAGTTTTCGGTGATAACTGAGTAAATGTAGAGTGCCGGATCAATTTACCATTAAACCCGGCCCANGCATTTACTATTGTTGTTTCTTTTGAATGATTGTCTTCACATTCGTAATCTAGTTTTTAGCTAAAATTGGTGTAAAATTGTTTATCCTACTACAACAAGTTTTCGGTGATAACTGAGTAAATGTAGAGTGCCGGATCAATTTACCATCAAACCCGGCCCATATATATGCATCATTAATAGTAATCATTAACATATTTACCATAGCTTAGCAAAGTTATTCAATATCTAATGCTTTTACGTTGTATTTTTTTTAATTCAGATTTTGAAGATAAACAATGAAGAAAATGCTCAGAACGTACGCCCATGCAACCAGCAGCAGATAAATAGTTGTTTCACCGTATAAAAATTGCCTCACATTCCTTGGCAAATTATTGTACAACATTTGCTGATACTGGGCAATGGTTGGTGGAAGAGCTGAACTTGCATAATCTCCCACAAGATCCAGCAAGTTGGAGTTTTCTGTAGTTTCCACTGCGAATTGTTCCAGATCATGAGCATTTCCTGATACTGGGCAGTGGTTGGTGGCGGAGTACCAAGNTTCCTTGGCAAATTATTGTACAACATTTGCTGATACTGGGCAATGGTTGGTGGAAGAGCTGAACTTGCATAATCTCCCACAAGATCCAGCAAGTTGGAGTTTTCTGTAGCTTCCACTGCGAATTGTTCCAGATCATGAGCATTTCCTGATACTGGGCAGTGGTTGGTGGCGGAGTACCAAGTCCAGGAAGAGTTGTAGAAAAGCCGAGGGTACANATATCAAAACAAAATACTCAGCATGTCTCTTTCAAAAGGAAGGTTCGAGGAGGGTGCAATGTAATTTTTAAGCCAATGCTAAAAGCAACTAATGCCGGATGTTTCCATGTAACTGGAGATCTTTATATACAGATACATTTTGTTTAAGAAAATAGCTAAACTTGGTACTCCGCCACCAACCTCTAGCTAAACTTGGTTAATCTCCCGCAAGATTTAGCAAGTGGTTGGTGGCAGACCGTGCACATAACCTCTAGCTAAACTTGCATAATCTCCCGCAAGATTTAGCAAGTTGGTGTTTTCTACGGCTTCCATGTCCATGTCAAGAGACCTAGCTGTTACAGGGTCTCTCACAATATCCCTTGCAAACCGACCTCCTGAAACAAAACTAGCCACTAGTTTCGAACATCATTTGTAAAGAAATTGTATATTCTTAATGTATGAAATTGTCAAGTTGAACAGCAAATGCAAGAGCAATATATGTAAAGAAGAACAAAACTCTTGTAATGCTTCAGTATTCAGCTTACCTTATTACATTACAAGATGAGGATACAGGATATCCAATATAGAGAGAACAAAACGTGACACGTGGTTTGATAATGAACTAGAATCTGTGAGCTCCCCAGCAATTTAATTTACAGTTAAGTTTATACTGACTTCACTACTACTAACTATTACTGCTATTATTGACTTTTACTTGTAATATAGTTGTAAGTATACAAATACAATTTAACTGTTACAACATAGGTGATAAAATTGCATTCAGCACCACTGCGTCCAAACTTTGGCAAAGTGCACTCAGAAAACGCAATTTATATCCAACTCAAAGATGTGATGCTGAGTGGAATTGCCTTGTGTCTTGTATATAATAACTAACTATGTGGAGCTCTGTTAAACAAGTTTACTTATAAGCAATACCCGTAAATAGACTGAACAACTATGATCTTGGATCGTGAAATATTTTCTTGTTTCGTGAAATATTCATCTTAACAAGAAAATATTTATAAAATAAAAAAAATATATATATATATATATATATTAAAGTGGTCCCTGATTGTACTCAAATCTCTTCGTTAGGCCACTTGCTTAAACACGTTCGCATTTAAAATATTAAAATACACACACATATATATCACATCTGCAATGGACGACCTACGATCTGACAGAAAAGATTAAAAATTTAGATTTTTCCTTAAATTAAAAATCAACTACTCTTGTTGCTAACATGTTCATATTATGTATCGCTTTTTCTTCCACTTAACAGATGCCTTCCACATCGATAGCTTTATACATGCGCAATATTTTTCAGGAGGGTCCATCATGCAAATAAAACAATTTATTTTATTGAAAAATCGATGTCTTATTCCCTAACTTTTGAGGGAATAAATGAACGGACAAGGGGTTCAATCTTGCCCCTTTTTAGGTGCCGAACAAGCTCCATCGTTAATTTGAGATATTGACAAGATAAATTTCTATTCATAATGAGCATGAGGATAAAAAAAAAGATTTTTTTTCCCCATAAACTTTAAGGTATTGCTTAGCGGAAAAAAAAACTTCAAGGTATTACATGTGTTAAATGTGCTAAACATCACCTAGAACACTTGTATTAATGTACACATGCATTCTATGTAAAGAAAAAAAATAGAGAATTCATTTTTAATTGACAAGATTACAAAAAATATAAATATAAATAATTTGTGAAGCAAACTTTTTACCACACCTGCACTCTGTTTCCATATTGGCTTGCAGATTCAACGCTTGATTAGAATGTTCAAGTTCTTCGAGGAACTAACAATNGAAGCAAACTTTTTACCACACCTGCACTCTGTTTCCATATTGGCTTGCAGATTCAACGCTTGATTAGAATGTTCAAGTTCTTCGAGGAACTAATCCGTGTAAATATATATCCATTCTAATATATCAACTGCTATATACTGTTGAAATATGAGAATTTTTTTATCATAGAATGCGCCAATTTGGTAAGCAAGAACCCGTACCTGGCAAAAAAGAAACATATCCACAGGGGAACTCCCAAAAGACAATATCCATTATAAAGCACCTCATACACTATCAAAGATCACTGAAAAGGAGCTACATGGAGAAGGGAGAGTATGCAAATTTCATATACTTTTTTGTAAGTTACTCGGTTCCAGTTACAGGGACTTTTGCATACAAAGAATTCTCTCTGTATCTCCGGGGAAGGAAGAAACGGCCGCCAAATTGTTGCTGCAAGAATATGATGAAAACAAAGAGCACACCAACACAACAGATACCAATATCCCAAATCGTTGAGTAATAATCCATTCTAGGATTGGCGTATATATAAGTGAAGGCCCAGGAAGAACCACGAGACCTGTAAAGATCATATGCATGTGGTAACAGGCGAAGTAGTGTCGTCCCTACATAGAAGGAATGGGCCAGAGCCTTTACAGAAGAGTCGCAGAATAAGTTGAATAATATTTGGGGAAGCAAAATAACATCCAGGACCAAGCCAGCAAATGACTTGAGTTCTCCCAGTAAAGATATTTGTGTGCTGTTGGCATATTTAAACCCCAGAAGGTCGTCAATGTTCATGGCAGGCTTTGTCAACATATGGACAAACCAAGCAATTAACC
The DNA here is from genome assembly GCA_008931105.1 of Oenanthe javanica. Taxonomy (NCBI): domain Eukaryota; kingdom Viridiplantae; phylum Streptophyta; class Magnoliopsida; order Apiales; family Apiaceae; genus Oenanthe; species Oenanthe javanica. The sequence continues at coordinate 52,310 of QRFB01002017.1, read as the reverse complement.
CACCACCAATGTACAGTGGTAGAGATAAATAAAGGACCTTTTTATCGGAAACCCACAGATTCTTTAGGCTCTCTCCCCCAATTCTAGCAGACCAGGTTAACTGGAGAAGACGGAACTCCATGAGGAAAGCTATCATTGTTATCACCCTCACCAACACCTCATTTACCTCAAGCCATCCATCAGTCCCACTAAAGACATTCTGCCGCATATGATTTGACAAGAACATGGCTTCAAAATTCAACAATAGTGGAATCATGTGTGCCAAAGTTAAAATAACAAGCATCACGACTGAAATAAAAGGAAGCACATCTGGATGCTTATACACATAAAATAGCTGCAAACCAACAAAGATACAAGCAAGTGTATTGGAAAATAGAACCACGGTGATCTCCAAATCCATTCTCCATAATGATTGTTTAGCTCGGTAAGCGTAAACAGAATTTGAGTGAAACTTGAGATTGTCAAAGTATTGAGGGTCTACCTTGCTTCGAGTGCTTTGGATCATTCCTTTCACATTGCCACCATCCTTGGCATTCAGCGGAGGGTATTCAGCAGTAATAACAATTTCACAATCTAAGGAATTATTATTCTTTATCTCATTGTGTGAGGAAAGATGCCTACAACCTATCATGCATAGAAATCCAGTATAAGCATCATATATTCCTTCAGCCGAGATGACTACAGAAGGCTTTGATGGATCTTCAACACCCAACTTGAAGTTGGGACTATTCTTGAAGCTCAGAACATAACTAATATTCATCATACTGCTTCTACTCTGATTCCCATTAACCACAGGTATAGTCTGGTCACCGACACGTTGATGTTGCTCATAAAATTTGTCACCCACAGATAAGGGAGATGAATAACCCCATGCTGTATGCCCTTTCTTATTTCTCACTATCATGTCAAATCTCATATCAGACGTATGCCCATCAGGGTAAGTCTTCCCTTTTCTTTCGGCTTTGATCTTTTTCATGCAAATTTTCTCGACATTTTGATATTCATCATAGCTATATTTTAAAGCATTAAATCTTGGCTGTCTATTTTCTTGGCTCCGTAAAGAGACTCTATCAAAGTAACCAGACTCATTAACCATTTTGTTACTCCACATCTGGCCAACAATGATACTCCTGTTTCTCAGCGAAAACCTAGCAGGCACTCTCAAGATCAACCTTATCGAACAATCTCCAACTGAACCCTTACTTAAAGACTCAGTAGCATTAACAATCTGACAAGCAACCAAGTCCATATGCTTCTTCACCCCATCCCACGCACCTTCAGCAACAAGTGTGGTACTTGGATCAAATGGTAAGTGAAAACTACTCCAACTAGAATTGGACAACTTTAACATATACCGAACTCTCCCATTATCCAAACACTCAACCTCATCAAAATCCATATAAGCGGGCACAATCTCACTACCCCCACCAAGAACTTTACAATTACCAGCACCACAATCATCCGAATAAACCAATTCAATTCTACCACTATCCTTAACCACCAAACACACCTCCCTACTCGTCTCAAAACCAAGAGAAACACTTGACAACTTATCATACTCACTAAAAACCCCATTCCTTTTCTCACTCTCAATCATCGTATAATTATACCCCCTCGTCGAAATACCCAAGATCTCAATCCCTTTAAGATAATCTTTATCACCCACGTTACCCAAACTACGCAATGTACCATTAACAAAACTATTCATAATACTCGAAACATTCAAATAATCAAGATTTAAAACAACATTAACATCGCGTAAATAACTAACCCCGGAACCAACCATACACATCTTCCCAGAAACAGAATTCCAAAACCCATGTAGCTTAAACACAGCTTGACTAGGCATAATCGGAATTTTCGGGGCCCGATAACTAACCATCCTCAATTGTCTCCTAAACACACCAATTCCACGCTTACCCTTCAAAACCAATTTCCCCTCAACTTCAAAAATGTAATCATTCTCCGTATCAAACACAAAACGGGTTCGAAACGAAGCGAAACCGCTAGGCCTCTTTCCCGCCAAAAACGAATTCCGGTGGCCAAGAATCTCAGTTCTGCCGGAGAAAATGGCGGAGGGTAAATCAAGAGTGAGGTTGGTGAGGTGAGCAGAAGGGGTTCCTGGAACGACGTCGTTGCAGTGTTTAGCATAAGGGATTTGTCGAAAAGTAGGTGTGATTGTGTACGAATTGACACTGAATGTGAAGATTAGGAAGATTAAGAGATGGGTTGGGGAGAATTTGTGGGAATTAAGAAGGTTTATATGAATAAAATTAGCCCTAGATTTTGGGGGAGATGGAGAAATCTTCATAACTGAGGGAGCTATGCTTAGTACCAAGCTCAAGATTTGATCTTGGGCATACAAATATTCAACCCTTTGCCTAGCTTTCATAAAATAAATTAAATCTCTTTATATAAAATTATTACTATATATTTAATCAATTATTTGTATGAATTTAATGTTTAAATTAACTTTCCTAAATTAAATATTTATAAATAAACTCCGTAAAATAATTATTATATGAAATTGTTTTATTACTTATAATTTCATGTAAGGTAAAGAGTTTTTACGTAGGAAATTTTTCTAACCAAATACTTTAAAATCACGATTTTAATATTTGTTTACCACATTTAATCGTACCGATGAAAAATCATGTAGAAACAAATATATGTACCAAAATTTATATAATTACACGTTAAAAATATGATTATTTTAATATTATAAGTTATATATATTTTGAAATAGTTATATAATGATTCAGATTTTATATTCAATTATGATTTAAAATTATATTATATACAATACAAAATTATATGCAACTCGATATACATACTAATTATTACGTAATCTTTTCATCTATACAATTAAATTTGTAATAAATTGTTAAATACATGAATTTCAAGATCGCTTAGATGGAAAAATAATTTAAAGTGTCATGTAAATTCTCTTTTCTCATTTATTAAATATAATATATTTTTATGATTATAAATTTCACTAATTAAAATTATTATATTACCATTTTCACCTTAAAATAATTTTATTAAATAATTTTATATCCTTCAAATTACTCCAGAGAAAATGTCAAAAATGATGTGAGATGAGAAGTTAAGCATAAATTTATAAATTTATTAAGAATATAATATTAAATAAAATTCGTGATTTTGTTGAATTAAAGTAATTGACTTATTTGTTGAGTTGAAAGGGGTTTGTAATTTAGAGGGTATAGTGAATAATGATTTAAGTTGTTTTATATTTTGTTTAGAGTAGTGATACTTGTCATAAATTTATTTTTAAAATATTTTTCAATATTATGTATTATGTACTAAATGACTCTAACTTAATTAATTATAATAAATTCTTTTATATTCACATAAATTTTAATAATTAAACTATTTCATAACATTTGAAAATAATTTTTGAAACAAATTTGAGACATTTAACTTTACTCTTTTATTTTACTACTTGATTTTATATATTGTTGGTAATCTTATATTTATTGTTTTAACACTTTTACATGATATTATGTGGCGTTTTTGTTATTTATATTTCTGTTCTTTTTTAATATTGTTCTTATAATTGTTTGCTAATATTATTATTTTTAATTATTACTTTAATTGTTTTTACTACATTTTAATACTAATACTCTTTTTATTTTAGTTATTTTTAAGTTTAAGATAATTTTAGAAAAATCATTTTTTTATTTAGGATGGAATTAAAATTTATATATATATCAGCTATTCTAAACTTTTCTATGAGTGAGATATATTGCATATATTTTATTCAATTTAATTTTTAAATACTAATTTTTATAATTTTATAATTTGGATAAAGGTAAAAAAAAAGATCTGAAATTTTATCGATGATGAGATATGTTCGAAAATATTATAACTTTGTGATGGACATGAATAAGGAAGAGACATCACTCTTTAGAAATATCGGAAAAAAATTATGACTAATTGAAATGTTGTATAATACTATATTTTTTCTTCTTTGTCAATACTATTTTTAACATTTTGTGTTAATTACTTATTATATCCCAAACTTTTAAACATGTTTAACAATTTTCTTTCGTTGATCAATAATTTTAACCATATATAACATTTTTTGATTGTTGATCGATAGGATTAATGTCAACCATCTAGATCACGAGCTTATTTTGACATATATTTTCTTAAAAGTACAAAACCATCGATTACTTTCGATGATATTTTATTAGTTTGTGATTGGTGACCTCAAGTAAGAGAGTAAGAACACATATGCCGACGCTCTTAAGTTCGAGCACAAATTCCGGTAAAATGCAGTAGTAAATTTTAACGTAGGAGTTTAACTTAACAGAAGTTTCATAAGCTCTACTTAAACTTGAAACTAATTCGAATCAATTATATTTGATATAAATAAATTTAAAATGATAACTTAATTTGACCAAATATGTAAAAAATAAATTTCTTCATATTATTCTAATAATTAACTATGCTAATTGGGATTTGAGTTTCTTTTTAATATTGAGCGTCAAATCTAAGAGATGTCTCAACTTATTACATGTGTTCACCTTTTTTAAAATGTCCGCGTACTATATATTTGTGTAAGGATATCTTTCCGTTTTGAAAGATATTTTATATAACTAATTAGAAATTCTTTTCTCATTTCAAAAATATGAATAATTAAATTAATTAATATCGGAAAATTTGAAAATTTATTGAGTTTTCTAATAATCTAGACAATCAAAGTCCTGGGAGAATATAAAGCGCATGAGTACGAGTTAAGTCTTAGAATGAAAGATAATTATGAATTCATTTTATATACGAATAAGAAAATTTTAAGTAATGCAATTATAATTCTAATGGAAAATTCGATCCTGGTTCGAATGCTAGTAGCATACTTAACATATGCAAGTCAAATGGTGTTTCTAGTGGCATACCGGTGAATAATGCGTAAGAATCTTCTTAATATTATCTTATGGGGAGAGATCCGTTTGATATCTTCCTCAATAACGGTTAGACATGAGCTAATGTTCCATCGATCATCAGAAAAAGAATTAAGACGTACATTATGGAATAATCAAACTTCAATTAAAAGAGAAGCAAATAAAAGAGTTCTATAACATTTCTCAAAAAATCGAGAAAGAAGAAGTTTTCATTCTATACATGTTAAATCATGAATTAATAACTACATCCGATTTTCAAAAAAAAAAAACCCAACTGTTTTGAATTCTCCATTTTTTATCAAGAAATCTTCGTATTTAAAATTTTAATTTTTATAAAATAAAAATAAAAAACCCTTTTCTATAACATAACATAACTTCAAAATTTTTCATAATGATCATTCAATAACCGTCCATTGATTTAGTTAAACCCCACCTCGAATCAAGAGAATGGCCTCCCGCCCTCGATCCCTATCGAAAATAGAATTGACTTCGACAAAATAAAAAATTTCACACGATCTCCAATTTAGCATAGTGGCAAGAATTGGGCATTAACGTTTTATGTCCACCCTTTGGGACATAAGACAATTGGCTTGCTTTTGGGGTTGAATAGACAGTTGGATTCCTCTTCTTACCTCATCTTGTTCATGAACATCATGTTCGTATAGTGACGGATCTTAATCCGAATTTAAGTGGGGTCAAATATTATAAATAAATTCGAACAAGCGCAATATTAGCAAGTAAACATATATTATAATAATGTTATTTTCATAAAATCATCATTTTAACTTTCATATTCTGAAATTTGTTCATAATTGCTTCATTTTCAATTATTTAAAAAATACCTCTATTAATTTATGTTAACAAAATAATTATTCAACCAAACATCACTCATTTTATTTTGAAGGTTTTAAAAAGGGTCAATTTATACAACTTATAAATAAATGTGATATCAAAAGAAAAATTTAAGCCAAGTCAGCTAACCACTCTTAAATTCGACAAAATAAAAAATTTCACACGATCTCCAATTTAGCATAGTGGCAAGAATTGGGCATTAACGTTTTATGTCCACCCTTTGGGACATAAGACAATTGGCTTGCTTTTGGGGTTGAATAGACAGTTGGATTCCTCTTCTTACCTCATCTTGTTCATGAACATCAAGTTCGTATAGTGACGGATCTTAATCCGAATTTAAGAGGGGTCAAATATTATAAATAAATTCGAACAAGCGCAATATTAGCAAGTAAACATATATTATAATAATGTTATTTTCATAAAATCATCATTTTAACTTTCATATTCTGAAATTTGTTCATAATTGCTTCATTTTCAATTATTTAAAAAATACCTCTATTAATTTATGTTAACAAAATAATTATTCAACCAAACATCACTCATTTTATTTTGAAGGTTTTAAAAAGGGTCAATTTATACAACTTATAAATAAATGTGATATCAAAAGAAAAATTTAAGCCAAGTCAGCTAACCACTCTTTTTTTTATACTGTCCGGACCAAATTTCACACGTCTTGACTCAACCCAATACATGACTAGCTCAGCATCTCATCGTCAAGACCACCCACTTAAATCCGAATTGTTTTCACGGAAATCGAACCGAAACCGTGCACCTAATCACACAATCTCGCACTCGCCCCTAATAGGATCCGCCTATGCTCAACTCTCATGATCAAGTCAAAACCTGATCTTCCATCTTTAACTAGACTGCTGATATATGTATGAAGGTAACAAGCAACTGAATTCGCAGAACAATGTATACAGGATGACTAGTATATGATCTCTTCCTGAATTAGTCTCACACAATGCACTATTTGTGGGGTTTTTTTCTCTCTGTAACTAACTTCCACAGCAAAGGTTTCCAAGGGCACCTAGACTGCGTAGACATTCCTCTATAGAACGGAGAGGGATCCAAGCCCACCTTCCACATGATCTGCAATTGGAAGATTTATCAACTAATCATCTGATATGAAGAAGATAATGATTGGCCATACAAAGATAGTATCCCTTGAACTCTTCCACTAGAAAGATAAAGAACTCAACACTTAGGCTTGTAATTAACTGCAGTCTCATACCCAGTTAAGGTTTTACCAATTTTATTCGCAACTGTCCTCATCGTCACCAATTTCCAATGTAGAGATTCAAAAGTGACCACAGCACGGAAAGGAAAGATGTGACGAGAAGATCTAACAATCAATGAGCACATATCCAGAACTTTGCATATAGAACAATTACCGGGAGTAATTAATGTGCATTTTTAGTGATTTAAGTTATAGTGGGGAAGGACATGCCTAGACTACAATTAATTAAATTTGATTATCGCATTAATTTTCCACATGATTCAGTAGAAGCATCTTACATTCTGGTGAACAGATGTATAATGGTTCCATACTAGAGATTTCCCATACGAGGTGCAACTTAGTGCATCTCATGAAGANATTAATTTTCCACATGATTCAGGAGAAGCATCTTACATTCTGGTGAACAGATGTATAATGGTTCCATACTAGAGATTTGTCTCCAAGTACATCGGATGAATAACTTTCATTGGTACTTTGCTGAAGGAAAGAGTAACATTTATGTAAAATAATATAAATACTAAATTAGGTGATGTAATGTACAAAACATCTAAAAAACTATTCTTCTGTAACATTAGACTTCTACTGCAGCATAAAATGATTGCCGCAATGATCTGAAATTATCTAAGCCTAATATCTGTTAGGACAAGATTGAAGAGAAAAAGATGGAATCTAACCATCACAAATACAAATAAATTATGCATGTATTCATCATCTAATATGAACATGTAGTTCAAACTTCGAACTAGAGATATGAATTCGTATTTGTCTTCTCATTGTTTTGATATAGCTGAAGTATACATGTTTTCCAAAGCAAATAAAAAATTTATGGTCCAACTTTTCCAGTTCTGTACTGGTGTGGAAAAAAAGATGTAATTGACATTTAACTGAAGAAACCATGAGAAAGAGAGTTTAGTGTGTTGACAAAAAGAAGAGTTCATTTTAGTGAAATTCTACGGTGCCAACTACTGTAACAGGTGGATTTATCTCTATTCGAGTAGCCTTCCCTTCGGAAAACAATTGTGGCAAAGTAATAGATTCCTTTGCTGCACTCCCTTTAGCGGTCCACAATGTGATATGAGGCCATGCCGTCTTCGATTTTACCTCCTCACCATCAACAGTACCGGGATGAGCTTCCAATGCAGCCAATCTATCTGAGAAGAAAAGAGCAGTCATCTCCACTAGGACATTTTGATGGAGAACTGACGCGTAGTTGGCTACAGCTGTAACTCCATGATTTTTCTTGTGAGCAAGGGTCAAATGAGCCTGTTTAAGGTCCTATCAATATTCTTGTCTTTCAAAAAGTCACGGACTTTTGAATTCTTCTCAGCCAACTGGACAGATTTTATGCACTCATCAAAATCAAGCACAAAATACTGAAATATATTGACACTTGAAATATATAAAACTGCAAATCATAGCAGGAAACTGAAACATATTCTTTCGATTTATATTATATATTACTTCACTAAATCAAAGATAAAAATAATCTCCATTAAAAAAAGGGTAAAAATACAACCTACCAAACTATCTGCATGGTTATATTCATGATGTTAATTCTTCAAACTGCTAGTATGAGTTAAGCAGGAGGGAGGGATGTTCATCATGGTATAATTGTCTCCTTATAACATTAAAGCTAATAATTTAGCAACTTCACACAAAAATAATTAATCAAATGTAGCAAAACAGTTACTTACATTACGAAGAAGACCTTGTAATTCTGTGACCGGGATATCAACAGCTGCAAATATGATGCTTTTTAACTTTTTTATCTGTGTTCTAGGTCTTGGCCTTGGGTAGTTTCCTTTTGCAACAGTTCCTAATTGTTTCAATACTTCCTTCACTGCGGAATCGAATGAAACCTGAAACACAGAGAAGATGGTCATGTTTGAAATTTTAGCGAGCACAATATGCTTAATAACTTGTAATAACCTTAAACGTGATACTTAATAATAAGTTTATGTTATGGGATAAGTAATTAGGCCTTGGTTACAAGTGCAGGAATCTCCGATGGTATAGCCCTTCACTGGTGGGAGGCTGTGAGTTCAATATATAATTTTAATAAAATTTTAGTGTAAATAATAAATTATAACTTCTAATTAAAATAAAATTGAATATAGTAATATGTTTTGTTTATATGTTTAGAACTACTAATATTAATTCAATTTTAATATGTTGTTGACAGAATTCGAACATTAAACTTTTTGTAAAATTGTAGATATTAAAAATAGAATATTCTTTCATATTAGATCTAACGGTTCTCATCTATTTGTTAAAAAAGATCTAATGTTATAATGTAACTTAACATACCAGACTACCAACCAAACCGACCAAACTTTTGCCATTTTGGCTTTAATAATATAGAATAGATATATTAAAAATACAACTTCCTCTGCATGTATGTATGTATGTATGAGAGAGAGAGGGATGTATGAGAGAGAGAAGGGGGGAAGGAGGGAGGAGGGAGGAGAGGGAGGGTGGAAGAGGAAGTTGTATGTTTAATATTTCATGTACTCATTATACAAAAGAAATCGGAAGAAATGAGTAGTTGGCTCTACAAGTACAATTGTCAGCATATATTGAGGCTTTCTTTCACACAAAGCAAATTGGTGGATTCAGTTGAAGGTATTTCATATTCATATTGTTCCAGCAAACATACAATTAAAATCATATCTTTCACATCATCAGGTGCAAGTAATGGCTTCCGATGGCATGAAAAATGTTATTTATTTATAAACTATTGACAAATATTCCAATTGTTAAATTTTGTTGATCCGTAAACCTAGAATCGTGGTCCGAGTAGTTTATTAGTTTAAAGAATCTTAAGAATAATAAGCAAAATGGAAGACCTGGATTGATTTGAGATACTCGGCATTTCTAAGTAAGATACGTCGCAACTTCTTCTCCCATTTAGCCCATTGTTGTGCATATGTTCCTTTTCTGGAGTCCAATCTGGGTGCAGAACAAAAAACCTTAGAGAATAACTTCACATTGTGGAATTTTCATTGCAAATTTCGCAATCATTTCAAATGATAGATTATTATAATCTCTGTTAGATCTTAAGGTTATATCTTGTTATTCGTACATTGCTGATTTAACATCTCGAGTGACAATCAAAATTAAAAATTAAAGTCAGCACAGAAGCGAATCATAACATTGGCATAGATTGGATCAAGACCATTTATAGACGGAACAATATAGCCTACGATCTGAAAAGAACGAGAATTCCATTACTTGTATGTAAAATAAGGTTACTTGAAGTTATGACATAAGTTATAGGCAGAAGTAATATTCTTACAAGTTTGTATCAGTTTGGATGATTTTAATAATATTATCTAACTTGTATAATGTATAAAACAAAAAAACAAAAAAATACTAGAAGTTACATTCAAAAAGGATAATATTGATTTTATCAAGTCAATGTACATATTGCAAATAAGTAACTGAAATAATTACGCATTTTCTACTCAGAATTCAACTTATAAGTCACAATGAACATACTACTATGTACGAACGAAGAAGTTGCGTTTTTAATTATTACAATTAATAAGTTACATATAAGGTAAGACAGACAGGCCCCCAGTACTCTTCCAGTCAAAAGCATGATATAGCTTCTTTATGCAGAGAGAAATAAAGGGTGTACCGGGTAAGATGAATTGTTTCATACAGTCTATATATGACATTGTAAGTCTTTTAGCCTAGAAAAATAAAATAAAAAAGACAGTAAAAATAACTTGACTAAGCAGTGCTGGTACCAACCTTTTATGTTTGATGAAATGAATCTTGAACAGGTTTATCCCCTCCTCCAAAACAGACGTCACAGATTCAGGTAAAGGACTCCTTCATATGGAGGAAACAAATGGGAGAAAGAAAAGCTTTTAAATGCAACTGAATGACTATACGTACATTGTGTAGTGATAATTTATTATCATTAATTTCCGAGATTAGCAATTTATACAAGAATATATGTACATTGTGCAGTGAGAATTTATTATGATCAATTTCGAAGATTATCAATTTTATACAAGCAACCACGATTTACAACTACAAATTTCAGAAATCTTGAAAAATACAAAAACACGGACTTCTTGATCCCAGTAGAAGGTAAAATAATTGCAAAAACTAAAGCATGAAGTTTTTCTATGTACACTATCTGTATCACCAACAGTGAAGCAGAAAAGCTTGGACTTCAATATGGAGTTCACATGCTGCCACTTTCTCTATTACATTTTATAGTCTCAAGTAATGCAACTTATAAACACTTTATGCTAGTATATGTGTGATTATTAGCCAACTTCATCATCTTCGTATATCATCTTCTGTAGATAACTTATTCCTACTCTCGTAAGACTTTTATCTAAATATAATTTTTTACAGAATATGATCACGCCTCAGTTTTCATCCCCCTTGCTTGTCCTAGGCTTAACATTTATCAGTTTCTCTTCAGATTTGAGCATATATGTATTTTTTTGGAGATGACATACAAGATATTGCAATCTATCTTTAGAGTATATTTAACTTCAATTGTTGCATTTCTACATATAACCTGATTGGGCACTATTTATCTTATATATATTATTTACTGTTGGCTTCATATGTTTGTATTTAATTCTTCACTATTAGCTATATTAATACAGATACAGCGTTAAACAGTCCTTTCTACACACCAAAAAAGTAAAACAATCTTTGAGAGCGGGAGTAATAAACCTTTTAACATATTCTTCACTGCAAAATCTTTAAACACACTCCATTAGTTTTTGTATGCCTAGAAAAATTAAGTCCACAATCTTGTTGCATAAACATAATCTGTCCTTTCCCAAATTCCAATGTTAAATGATTTTAAAAGTGACATATAGAAACAGTTTGATATCATTTCCGACTTCTGCAGCTATAGGTTTGCGCTTTTATCCAGTCTGAATTTTTACGAACCAAATTTAATTTTTTTTCAGCATTAAATGACACGGAAAAGAGGTTCACAGAAGCAGTAACAAGAAGCTTCAGAGATGGGATAACAAGAGAGAATGATGAATGTTGGAACTATGCACTCTGAAAGAATTAGCTATACTTCCACTAAAAATCAACCCCCGCCCCTGAGGGCCCAAACATCAAAATATAGGCTCATCTCAACATCTTCCAAACGAAAAGGGAAAAAACCAGAGTTCAATAGAATAAATATGTGCAACCTCAACCCACACAATCTAAAATGTAAATCATTCTGACCTATTAGGCTCCAATAGAGGCATCTTCACAAGTGAGCCAAACCATTTTATAAGCCGAGTCTCAAACACTCTGCGATCCTATAAACATGAATAAAAAATCAGGTAATCACTCTCAGTAGAGGAATTCATAGATTCTATTTTAAATGCTAACCTGGCCGTCATAAAAATGGTAAAATTTTAGCATGACATAGCCAGCAGTTGGACATGCCTCATCAAGACCCCCCTATGAACCGGAACAAAAAGGTAAGATATATGAACTAAGAGAACAAATGAATTGCAGAATAAAGAAGCAGAAGCAAACCGGATGATTAGCACGGAAAAGCACGCGGAATATAAAAACTGCAAAGGCATCAAGGCAGTACGGATTTGTGTCAGTTCCTGCGATGTCATAAATATTCCCCTATAAGTATAACATGGTCAAGCAGTACATATTGTGGGAAAAACAATTGAAAAGATAGTTGTAGGTATAAGTTGGGTTAAGAAAATGTCAGAAATATCTATACACGGATAATATAAACTCAAAGAATCAGAATATGAAAACTACTATACAATTAGTATACTGGTATACATTTGAAACAGGGATGCAAATAATATCAAAATTCAAAGACACCCGAGATGTACAATAATTACTTTAGTAGCAACCTGGTAAATGGACACGACACACTCTATACTTGATTTTGAATTTTGATTATATTATGCACANCAAAGACAGCCAAAATGTACAATAATTATTTAGTAGCAGCCTGGTAAATGGACACGACACACTCTATACTTGATTTTGATTATATTATGCACGTGTTGAAACAGCCATGAACATTTTCATAACATGACAAACACACACACCTCACAATGAAGAGAGTAATACAAATTAATGTAGAAGATTGATTTAGTGCATGTCCCAGTATTTTGCGGTCTTGGATGAGTAACTTGTAATGGTATTAGAAAGTGATTTAAGAGAGAGTATGAGTTTAAACCCTCAGACTCCAGTATTCTCACAATCTAATATAGAACCTTATGTTGTTGCCCAAAGAGGATTTGTTAAGGTGATCTACTCTTTACCCTTCTGTGCGATTTCGAGTGGGAGGGAGTTTAAGTATTTGACTACCAAAATATATGTATTGCTCGACCTATGTTTCCTTGGCCACCTTCTAGATTATGTGGCATCAATTTATTCTCTTCTCTGAAAAGAACTTGACTCTGTCGAGTCAATTAAATCACAAGGAACAAAGTAAATCACCAATTATTGCCGCATAAGAATGGTCACAAGAAAGAGCACATGTGATGCCTCATTTGATAACATCGGTAAGTGTTCATTCAAGCAGTATGATGCACATCACTATCCAAAAGCCAAGGATGTCCTAGAATCAGTAACAAACTTTGACATGGACATCACACATAACTTATCACTGAACATATAAACTTACCAAATGAAAATGTCATCAAACATTGTTACCTGACCCAAAAATGTATATCACCTACCATGAAGGACCTATTAGCATCTACCATTTTTTCAAGTTGAGCCAAATTCACAAGCAACACGAGCTCCGCAGAGGTGAGCGACACCGAGCTCTGACAAGCAGTGGGGAAAATGACTTCTCTCTCTACCCTCTCCCATCCCAATCTACTCCTCTTCCTCTATTTTTCATTTTTTTCCCTACTGTGTGCTATCCTTATCATTTTTTTGTCATATCCTTTACAGCAGGTGCAATACAAGTGAATTTGAGTTTGGGATTCTGAAAATGATACGATGTTTTGAATTATGTAATGGTGGTTAGAATTAGAAGAAAGTCCGGATTTAATCGTATCTAGAGATTATTTGAGTAGTTTTGCAGAATATTGTAGTTTTAGTTGAGGCGGGTGCTGACTAGGGCAGCGCTTCGACAAAATATAAGTAGGTTTAGGCTCCAATATAAAGATGGATGATGTAATTGGGACAAATACTAGAACAATTTTCACTCTAAAAAAATATTTTTTTTAAAAAAAAATTCAGTTATTTTCAATATCAATGATCTCAATAATATTCTCTTACTTGTCTTACTTTACAATGTCCGTCCCCTACTTATAATAATCCTAAACAACCTTTGCCAACTAAGCTCCAAAAAACTATCATACCCCACATCGAAAAGATTTATCCAAAATAGTATATATAAAAAAATTAATTAAAATATCTATAAGTATTCAGCCACCTATAGACTACAGAACTATTCGATCCATGATACCAAGCCATTTTCCCACATTTTCCCAGTATTACGATTGACATACGTATGATATATTTTTTAACTGGCCCAAAAATATTTACATGTGAGTTGGCATAGTCATGTCTATAAACCCTAGGCCGAGCATCAATATATAAAACAATACACACAAAAATATAACAAAGTTACCCGTTAAACGTATCTCGGTCTAAGTTATTGGGAAAAAATGGGAAAGAATTAAAGAAGAAAAATGAGGCAGCTCAATTAAATTGACTTTGGACCCTGCTTCAAAGGAATGAGAACGACATATAAGAAAAAACTAAGTTCTTAGTCGCATAGAAAGAACAACATTCGGTCAAGTAGACATTCTCCTCAAAGGTACAAGAGGTGATTCCATATTAGAAGTAACAAAAGAAAATTAATAAAGTTAGTATTTTAATTGACCAATGAAATCATGATGCGACCTTCACAATCGAGCACAACTGGAACACCAAATGCATTAGTGCTTAAGCATATTCCCTTGATCTACAAAATAGTAAAGCAACACCATCAAGCAATGTTATGAAACCATATGTATCTTCTCTCTCTCCATCTCTTCTTGTGTATATGTGTGTGTGTGTGCGCATCTGGATTTGTTTTTCAAACACGCACACACACAGACATACTAGTTTCTCATACACAAGCNGGCGTCCTGTGGCGTCCTGTGGCGTCCGAGGCGACCGCCTCAGTGCCTGTTCGCAAGTCGACAACGACGCTTAAGCCATTTTACACGTCACAACGCCAAATGGACGCCAAATGGACGCCAAATGGACGCCATGACAACCATGCCTTCAACATTTATATTTTGGGAACAATTATTAGAGTGCTAATATAATATGGTCCATGGATAACAACGTAATATAATATATTGGGTACCTAATCCTGTAGCTTGCAGTTTCAAGTTATAACATAGAGATAGGGGAAAATTTAGTAAAAAAGATTACTATCGTATTTTAATTTTAAATCAAAATTTTATGGTGGTTGGATATGGTACAACTAATCCCTATTTGTTCTAATATTTTATGTAAATATAACCAATGCAAATTAAATTTTATAAAAGTCCATAATCTTATGAATTTCTTTTNAATATAAAATATAAGTTAGGACAAGGAGAGAGATCAAACAATGTGTAGTTATATTCATTAGATCGGAGCTCCATGACAAATGGTAAGATATAATACCCGTCTCCAANATTAAAATATAGCTTAAAGAAAGATTATTATCTTTGATTTTGATAGAAATATATAATCTGCTATAAAGGGGGTAAGGGCAACCTGTCGTGATGACCATATTTTCAAAAGATCACAAGNGCGATCTTCAGCAACCTTTATCCAATAATTTCCTATTGTAAATTATACAAAAAGATAAATATAAGAAATGATATACAAGAGCATTACGATAAAAACCCGTCTGGACAAGCGGTTTGTTAAAATACTATCTCTTATAATTAAAAAAAATCTAGTGAGTAAAAATTCAGACTAATATAACATTTTAATAAAAGCATTATGATTCTACTTTCGGAAGGATTAGAAGTAGTTCTGAATATTTAACAAACACACAAATTTACCCATGCAATGTTATGAAAATGTGTAAACCTCTTAAAATTTAAACTAATCAGTTTGACCATATATAAAAAGAGACCATTTTCTCAGTTTTACCAGCTAACAATGTGACTTTTGTATAAAGGATTTACGGTATAAAACATATATTGATGCTGGACAAGGTGTTGGACAAGCTTAAGAAAGGGTTGAAAACAGGGTATAGAATCTATCTACATGTGGATTGATAGAAATTCAAATGAATATGCAGATATATCAAACATTCACAAATTCATAATCTTCAGAATGATCACATTTTGTAATATAGGAGTGAAACCCGATCTCCTATGATAAAAAAACTAATACTAATAATTAATTAGATTATTAATAGATAACTAGGACCATACATCTAATCTTAGAATATTGAAAATAGGTAATACAAATACACCAAAATCTGATAAAATATTTGACAACTAACTTACTTTAACGCATCAAACTCTAATTGGAGTACAACACATCCTTCCAATAAACAGGCACTCAAACAACTCAACCTCGGGAAAATAACCATTGTTGTCATAATATATAATTCGAATCAAACATTCACTTCAAATATGTTTTAATGTAAAAATGGCCAAGGAATACGTTAAATTTTTTATCATAATCCCACCCCCACTTATGAACTTTCACCTACTACGCCTCTAGATGTGTGATTAATATGACATATTTAAGTATTGTTAATGCACATATTACTTTTTTTACTATATGTATATTCTATATATGCACAAAAAGTTTACATATGCACATTGCACAAGGGGAACAAAGTTGCGTAGCAATAGGGATAGATTGATTGTAATTGATCATGCAGTTTAATTATTTTAGGTAAAACTTTATCACTATGAAATATGTAAAACCCTTATTATGTTAGTCATATAAGAAATCGTTTTCTTCTTTTCTCTCCATTACACCTTATTTGTTGTTTGGCTTTTTACTCAAAAGTCTTTAAGGTAAAATGTTACTCCGTATTAACTAAGATTATATGCTAGATTATAGAGAGAGAAGAAAGAATTCTGTTCTATAGATTATAGAACTGGGCAGAAATTTTTATACATATATGAATTGTATTCATACTTCTCCTACATATTACAAAGGAGGCAAGTGCCTAAATATATAGAAAATAGGAAACTCGATGGCTACTCTTGCTACAGTAACTAACTAGTACAATGATGATGTCATCTTGATGACATAAGCATGTTTATGTCATGATTATTGCTGATATTCAACATGCCCCCTCACTCAAAATCCTACCTCGGACGAAATACCTGTTTTGGAATTAAAGAGTGGAACACTAAGGAGCCCTTGGGTGTAACCAAAGTGTTCAACTAAACTCATCTTCCCATCTTCGGATTATCATGTCTTGGGATTAAGTAATTGAGAATTTTGGGATACCGAGACTCAAACTTGCGACCATGCATTATATTTTAGGTCATGTCAAAATACAAAGGTGTTGTTGTCACCACTATAGTGGATGTCCATCTCTCATTCCTTGAAGTAGAGCAACTGGANACCATGCAGTATATTTTAGGTCATGTCAAAATACAAAGGTGTTGTTGTCACCACTATAGTGGATGTCCATCTCTCATTCCTTGAAGTAGAGCAACTGGAATGATAGCCTCGTCAGATGAATCCCTTGAGATCGTCCAAAGAACATGCTGCTACCGTAGGAGTAGTATGAATGCAAGATATAGCAGTGAACTGTGTGTATACAACTACTTCTGCTGCTTTGTGTCTGTGGCAGTGAACTGTGTATATAAAATACAACTATTTCTGCTTCTTAGTTCTGCTGCTTTGTGTCTGTGGATACAACTATTTCTGCTGCTTAGTTTTCTGGCAGTGAACAGTGTGTATAGTACTATCACTTCTGCTACTATTTGAATGCCTGAATGTGGGTTGATGAAGGAGGCACAAGCCTCGGAAACAGAAACAAAAGCAATATGATGTACTCGCCTAGTCGCCTTGACAAGTACCATCAAGTGTAAAGTTTGTCGTAACAAAAGAAGTCGAAATATGTCCCAAAAAACTTGTTGATTTGCACAGCCATAAACTGGGGGATACCTTAATATCAACCAACCATAACCCAGTATATGATATTCATGATAATATTTATGTTGCTCTATTCTTTGGATTTAATGGGTTTGACTTCTTACGAAATAAGTCAGTCCAACAAGCCAAGTATATAGGCTATCTGACCCCAATATAAATCCAACCCTGGCCCAACTAATTTAAAAAGAAACAATCAGATCTGATAATCTGATAGAATGTAGCCCAACTAAACTCAAACAAACAATGCCAGTAGGTCTCTAACCATTTTTTCCCCTTACAATCGCTTATGTTTGCCTTTCTTTTCACATCCAGACCCCTTCAACTCCATGTACATGTACATAGACAATTAGACATACATAATACATTACTAATAAATAAACTCGGTAAATAAAGGGTAAACATCTATATCCCCATTAGTGTGAACTGTATAGGTATATAAGCGTATATATTACCTATTACTTCTGCTGCTAATGGACAAAATAATCAAAACTCACTAAGAAGAGACAACCGAGATGATTAGTGGTCTCTCCTGAGAGACACAACCAGCTTTGTCTGATGGAAAGTTGTTGGAATCCCTGAAAAAAGCTCCACGTGTTAAGTGTGTAGTTCAGATTCACCACAAGCACGTGCCAGCGTATTACGTATATGATGGTGGTTATAAGACAAAATTTTACCAGTGACTCACTTCTTGAAGCTCTGCACAAGTATGTCTTTGCAACTTTGTCCCTCAAGAACTTGTTTCAAATGTTAAAAACTGGATATAATAAGACTTCTATCCTATAACCCTACTACTTGCTCTGATACCATGTTATAAACTAAGATTATATTCTAGATTAGAGGAGACGGAGAGAGGAGACGGAGAGAGGAGAGACTGCATCAATCCGGCCTCCTGTGGAGAGAAATATGCTCTATAATCGAACTTGTTTCGGATATTAAAAACTAGACATAATAAGACTGTTATCCTATTACCCTACTACCTGCTCTGATACCATGTTATAAACTAAGATTATATGCTAGATTATAAAGAGAAGAGAGAAATTTGTTCTATAGATTATAGAACAGGAACAGAAGTTTTTATGCATATATCAATTGTATTTATACTTCTCCTACATCTTACAAAGGACGCAAGTGCCTTAATATATAGAAAATATGAAACTTGGTGACTACTCTTGCTACAGTAACTAGTACAATGATGTCATCTTGATGACATACGCGCTTATGTATTGATTATTGCTGATATTTAACATAAAAGAACACTTCTCATAATAATTTTTTAATGACTATATTCTTTATGCATTTAAAGAACACGAAGAAACATAAAATAATGATTTGATTGAGACTTAGGTATTAACTATCAGGGAAGTTGACACATGACAAAGGTAAATTCCTCACAAAAATTATATTAGCTTCCATGAATTAAATCCATTTTGAAGCATTATATTTATTAGATGATCACATCTCCCAAAACCAAAGCCTCGGGGAAAGCAACAAATTGAATTTTACACTTTAACACTCTTCACGCCAAATTATATTATCTTTAAATTTTTTTTTTCAAATTTTATAAAAAGTGAAAGTTACAATAAATTAAATGCACTTAGTTATATCAATTATATGAAGAAACATTAATAATATTATGAAAACAATGATAATATAGGAAAAATTGGCTTGGGGACTTGCTCCCTACAGAGACATCAACCGAAGGCCATTATTCATTTCTCTCGAAACTGCTAAAATCTTAAGTGTCCCATTCCTATATAAAGTTGGATACATGTCATTTTACGGGTTCCATAGCGAAAAAAGTTTTGAGCAAAAAATTCACTATATTACAAGTCGAGTAATTAATGATTTAGATAAACCCTCGGGGCCTTATTTGCAGTTTTCTACCAACTCTTGAAAATCAGGGATATGCAGACAGGGGTATAGTAAACGACTAACTATTCTCTTTATTCCCCTCTATAGTTCTCCCAAACCATGAGTTTCAGGTTTAGTATTTCCTTCATCGTCCACCGTCAAAATTTACTAATGTTCGGTCATTATTCCAAACCTTTGCTAGGCCACAGATTTGATTCTCGAGACAATCCAATATAAGGTACAAGTCCAACTTACACCGATACTCAATGTATAACTTGGATAGATTTATGAAGCTTTCAGAAATATCATGTTCTTTCCTTCATGCATATTTTTGGAAGTTTGATCAGTTAAATAGCTAACAATCCAATTAAAAGAGAACAAAAATAAACTTTAGCATCCAACCTTAGTGGCTCCAAAAGAAAAACAAGGAAGTACTCAATATTTTTTCAGATCAATATTTTTGTTTAACGTTATCAAATTGCACATGTTGTTACTTAGATATAGTCAAATAATTAATTCCGTCATGCGAATTTAAAATTTATGGAGTGAAAGAATCATGAGGATTGAATGTACCACTAAACGATTTGATGCAAACTCGAAGAGCATATTAGAGACGTGGGATAAAGAGTAGACTTAGGTACTTAAGCCTGATAATTTAATTGATAGATTCGACCATCGTCATACATCTTCTCATTGAAAATCCGGTACAAGTTACATAATTATGTGAAGTCTTGAGAAATCGGCATATTTCGGTGATACTTCTTAAAGCATGCCAAATAAGATCAATAAAATGATGAGGGATTCTTCCATTTATTTTCCATGTTATATAACTCACACACCCACCAAACTCTAGCCACCTATTATCATATGAAACATCTCCTACAAAGGAGTGGATACAACCACAGTAGATATTAATTCAAAAATTTCATTGCATGCAAACAAATCCTCGTTGAAGTGGACAGAAATACGCACCTTTAGTAAGATCACCCATCAAACTATGAACCGGACGACCATCCCCGAGTCCCCCTAAGGATCTTATTATTTCCTTACAAAGAGCAGATTTTCCACAGCCAGGTATTCCTAAATGAACATTCATAATGTGTTATGAAAAATTACATCAAACCAAACCCAAGTTATACTTATCAAACTAGAATCAAATACATAATGCGTCAGTGTAAATCACAAAGAACAATACCCCTTATGATTATTTCAAATGCAGCATATTAGGACAATTTACATAACAAATTTTAAAGTAACGAATAATCATTAATAACTATCTATTGAATCTTATTTATAAAGGAAGAAAACTAAGTGTTGCATGGTATAAATTAATTACTTTTAGGTGTCAGTGCATTCCAAGAACAAAAGTCATCCAAATAAATAATGTTGTGCTAGTCACGCTTGCAAAAGATGTACGAGTGATGTATGCATGACAGACATAGGTATAGACCTAGCGCATTGTGCTGGCTACTAAATTTTTCTCAAAGTGTCACTCCATTGTTGTTACAGCATCCTAGAGCTTCATCAGGAGCACCAGGATGCCATGTCAATAAGTCGTCCATATGGCAGATGACATTCACTTTACAATTATACATACTTCAAATATGTAATAAAGCTTAATTGTTTCAAATTTTTACCATTCCATATGTACATACATATATGGCTACGATAAAGGTCATAATATCATACCATGATATTATATGTATTATTATTACATACTAAATCAGTCCCAAATTACATGAGCCGTTTTTTTTACTTTTTAAACTTTCATGCACTTGAAGGGTTTACAAAACATACATAATGGATAATTGTATATAATATTTTTTTCGTATTTTTTGCTTAAGTAAAATTTTGAACTTCAATTTGACACATATAATACATAGTTATATAGATATAAGTATTCAAATGTGTGTGTATAAATTTGTATAAATCTGTGGTATATTTTGTCCTTTAGCCTCAACTAAAGCGAAAAAAATACTATATTCAGTATTCATGGATTAGAGCTGACCGAAGTAAAAGAAATTATACATAATTGGATTCACTGTAGAATGAAGCAACACTAAACCGCACATAACTTTTGAATCCTGGTATCCTTAGTATGAAAATATGTCCAAAATAAAATCTTCTTGAGAAAATTTAAACTATAGGTACGTAGAGCAATTCAGACTCTGTAATATGTGTACCTGGAAAAAAAAACAATTAGACCCTCATCTTTGCCATCAGAGTCCTTCACTACAGATGAATTGGAGCTTGATAGTGACACTTCCATCTCTGTTTCAACTTCTCCAGCTTCATATTTCCCACTATCAACTATGGCCAAAAAATCTTCAGCTTTAACCAAGTTTCCAGTGGATCCTATTAGAGTTTGGTTCTGTCGACTGCGCTTTGCATAGTTTTCGAGAAAAGGCTCAACTTCAGTAAGGTATGTGGGTCGTGTTGGCATTCTGCGTCCATACTTCCTTCGCGTNGTATGTGGGTCGTGTTAGCATTTTGCGTCCATACTTCCTTCGCGCGTAGCATGCCCTGTGAGTCACGTGCAGAACCGAGATAGAAGAGAAAGTTAAGTACTAAATAATAAAGGGTAAGAGAATAAACAATGAAAGTTATGTGATACCATTCGTCTAGCATCTTGCGTACTTCCCTTTGCTTTAATTCTGAAATATTCCATTTTCTCATTTGCCTAGAATGTCACAAATACTCATTAATGAGAGAATTTAAATCATATATATCATTTCCGCAAATAAGTTACAATAGCACTTGTCATTAAGGATTTATATTAATTATTTCTAAAAGAACAATTTTCTCGTCTGCTTTCTAAGTAAGAAAATATGCAATTAGGACGAATAGGTATGTATTATGTATAGATATACAAGGAATTTTGATGACTCTTGATACAAATAATAAAAATAAATAAAATGGTTGGTACTGAATTGTGATGGCCATTTAATTATTCATAAATTTAAGCAGAAACACAAACAAACACGAAGTTGATACATGATCCTAATCAAAGTATCTGATCGACCATGTTTAAAAGTAATTAAACATGTGTGATACTCGAACTCAAAAGATGTACAAGCATTGGGGAACTGCAATACACAGTCAGGGACAAATCACCATCTTTCAACGGTTATCAACCTTAAAATCATGCAAACAGCAACTACTTCAAATAAATAACAATCATCTCATTATTCACGAACAGGGTAAACAGTAGAAATATACCGCATGTAGTATTTACGGTAAGCATCTGGACCTTCTTTGAACAGAATTGATAAGCCATTCCGGATGAGAAAGGTTCGCAACTGTGGATTAAGAAAGGAAATTTTAGATATAGTATTTGTATCATTAAAGATTACCAATAATCACACAAACTTTAGTAGAACAAGAACCCAATTCATATATACAAGGAAGCACAGATACAGTTAACTTTAAATGGCAAGCCACTAGCCATCCATCTATGTCTGCAACAAGTTTAAAATAAAGCAAAAGATAGCTTTTTATAGTATAGTATTGGTCTCCGTTACTCATTGGAGATTTTTCTTTCATTCCCTTTCCATCTTATGTTCTTTCCTCAACAGAGATTTCTGAACTTAAACTCTTCTAAATTTAATTATTCTATACAACATAGAAATGACCTCTAAAAGAGTAAAAAAAACTAGATAGGCAAGGGTGAAGCCACCTTAGAGTGAGGGCACACGTATGAGGCCCCTAAGATTTTAACAAAATATACTTATATCTTTTTAACTGGGTACCCAAGGTGAAAAAATAACTTGTTGCTGTAGATGTTTAGATACAAGCACCGCTATAGCTACCTGTCTAATGTGGAGAAATGGGATTCTTGATTCTCAATATAAAACAGAATAAGCATTCAAAGATTTGTATTGGAGAAGATATCTGCATAGATGGTACGTGATAACTTGTGGTAAAATAATATATCCCAGCAATGTGTTACAAGATAATAGGCAAAGGCACTTAATGAGTCAAAAAATAATATCATGCATGGTATTAAGTGTTACTACTTACTGAGATTATACATAATAAGTATGAGAGATTAGTATAGGAATATAAATTTATCTATACATAATAAGTTGTACATTTAGGAATACTGAGGCTTGCGGGATTTCAAATATCTAAGATAACCCCAACAGAGGAGACTGTGTACGTTATACTATGTGTATGTTCAGTTTTATCCCATTTCCCAAGCCTGCTTATCCACCAAATGTGAGTCAGCGCCTGCAGGAGAGTTTAGTAACTCCCACTGCAGATGTTTCTTTGGCAGGTTAATTCTACTTGGGTTTACATATTATCCATATATTTGTATTCCCCTAGTGTACATGAAAACCGGAATATCCCCTGTTGACCACATTCATTCTTAAAATTGAGGATTACAAACCAATTCGAAAAACCCAAATCACATGTACCTTGTATGTAAGAAACTTCATCTTGATCATAAGATTTTCATCTTCGTCAGCTAAACGACCTTTTCCTGATATGTCATTAGTATTGAGGACATTGTCAATCATATCAACACTGTTTGTGGCGATTTTAGAAGCTCTCTCCTTGCTTGGATTAAATAAATTTACGACTACAAAAAAACCTGGAAAGCATATTTATGTCAAATGTTGTTCCAAAATTAGTCAGAGTACAGCAGTAGATAACAATTGCTTTTGATACTTCAGAAAAAGAATAATTGCTTTTGAGGATATGTACTTATCTATGTATGATAAATCAGACACTCAATGCAAGTAGGTGAAAATGGTACTTACTTTTTGCTTGCTAGTAAGCTAATAGAAATCTAATACATACTCTATATAATATGCAACAGCCAAAAGAAAATTACAATAGTGTAACTTAAATTTATATATACATTACCTCGATATAGTGGCCATAGTCCTGGTTTGTACCTGAGGCAAACAGAAGAGTAAGATACTTGGCAAATAAAAAGGAACATGAAAGAAAAAAGTTCATAATATCCATATTTTCAGTTGATCAATAATCATCATCTTTTTCTCATAAGATGACAAGCTAAATCATTGTATACAAAAATATGTACTGAACCTCATTTTCTTCTGATACCGCTGAAAAGCTGAGTCATTTCGTACATGGATAATCATTTTGATATGAAGGTTGTCGCTAGACATTGATTCGGCTTTGTGAAAGTTATAGTAACATTTGAAAGCAGCAGGAATACGCTTTCTCTCATTAGAATAAGATTTTAATTATATAAAAATATATGTATTGGTACTATAGAATTTATAAAATTTTATATACTTATTTTTTTCGTGCCTTTTCGTGTACCTGAAATGAAACCTAAACACGACACTAAATCTTTTTTATGTCCGAATGAACCCTGAACATTGGGCCTAAATTATTTATTGGTTGTGAAATCTTTAAAATTTATATTTGCTATATTTTTTACGTATAATATTATACACTTATAATCTACATTTTTCAATTAATCGATTGTAATTTATTACTCGTATATTCTTGTAGTTCGGTTTATTTTTGGTACATATTATTAAAGTTATATATAATAATTTTATATTATTTATCCTTAATTTTTTAATTATTTATATACTTTCATGTGATTATACTTTGACTAATCAAACTATTAAAAGAATGTTAACTGAATATTTAATAAATTTGATTTTCAAATGCGATAATTGAATATATTTAATAAAAAATTGAGAAGTTGAATTTTATATATAATTATATTATTTCGTTATTCGCGGTGATAGTATATATGGCATTTGGTTTTGTAAATTATTTTTTTCTTGAATATTAAAATTTTATTGTTTAAATGTTTACGGTCATTTTTACAATGACGGTTTGATAATAATTGTTTTTGAATAAAAGGAATTCATTGCTCTAACTATTTTATTTTGATATAATTCATCACATGTATTCGTGCTGTATATAAAATTTATTTCATATATAAAATATCAGTTTCTTGACATTTTAAATTAATATGAAAGTGTAGAAAATCGTTTGATTATTAATATAGGAATTTAAATTTACAAGAAGTATAAATAAGGTGGAATTTAACTTTTTCATTATTAAGCATTTTAAATATAATAAATACTAGTTTATATCTCGTGCATCGCACGGATCGAATTGTTTTAATATTTTCTTCATATAATTTGAATATATATTTATTTTTATAATAATAATTTAAATCTTATTTAATGATATATGTATATATTTTATATAATTTTTCATATACTTTGTTTGTATTTTAATAGGATAATGTTTGTGTGTTTTGTTTAGAAATGTGTTTTATTTGGAGATAATTGTGAGATATGTTTTAGTTAGGAAATTAATGTTTAAAAATTAGGCCCAATAATAACTATCCGGCCCTCGAGGACCACCAAATTTTTAACTTTTAGATTTTAATAATATAGTGTTTTAGTTAAGAGATAATTATGAGATATATTTTAATTAGGAGATTAATGTTTAGAAATATACTCAATAATAATTATCCGGTGCAAATACCGACTAAGGACAACTAAACTTTTAACCTTGTGATTTTAATAATATAGTATAGATTTATAACATAATATAAAACTATAAATAGATTACACTACATCGAGTTCAAAACTATTTTTCCTTAATATAATATTTATATAAAATATATGTTGATTAAGTAATACATATATAGTTTGAAACTCAAATTTTTAATTCATGTAAAGAGAATATTTTTTTTAATAAAAATAAATATTTGTTTTTATTATCACTTGTTAAATTGAAATCTCGTAACAAAATGTTATAAAGTTTTAAAGATTTAACCTCTCATATGTAGATTATATTCGAGTCTAAATTTATGTTTATTTAAGTCAAATCTCGAATTTTTTTGGGGTGATGGTGAAAAATATCAGTTTTTAAAGAAAAATTAACGGAAATAACAGTTCCAAAATTTTGGTCAAAAATAGCATTGAAATACGCATTTTACAAATGAGTATTTTTAATACGTATTTGACAAATGGGTAACACATAAAAATAAAAATAAAATAAAAAAATGGGAAAAAATTTAAAAAGGTGATGGTCATGTTAAAAAAGGTGATACGTATTTCAAATATGCGTTTTTTCTTTGAAATTTCAAAATATTTTTTTTAAAAAAAATAAAAAATTGGGATGCTGAAATAGGAAATGCGTACCTTGTCGGTATTTTTGGCCAAAATTTTCAGTTATTCTTGTTGTCTAGTCTAAAAGAAATGGTATTTTTNCGGTATTTTTGGCCAAAATTTTCAGATATTCTTATTGTCTAGTCTAAAAGAAATGGTATTTTTGTCATTTTCTTCAAATATTTCAGAAATTTGTTTAATCCCTGTAATTTATTTTTAAAACTAATTTATAACCACATAATATTTTATATATTTTAAAATATACTGTATATAAAAGGTTAAATTAAATATAAAAAATCTTTAAAAAAATATAAATAGTAGTGCTTGGTGCTTGTAATGCTAGCATCCAGTTAGAGTCCGATATAACCCTAACCCAGCCCCTGTCTGTCTCCACCTCGTCCATGGCACCCAAGCGACATCTCCCCCCTCAAACCAACTCATCTGACTCTGATTCTGAAGATCAACAACACTCTTCCAGCAGTGATGACTCTGATTCTGAACCCCAACAACTCACTCAGTCAAAACCCCATCAACAATCAGACTCTGATGCTGAATCGGATTCAGATTCAGAGTCAGATGCCAGTTCTGAAAAAACCCACAAGACCCCTTGTGTTGTTTCACCTCAACCCAAGAAACCCACTTCCAAATCAACCCAATTGAAGGCTAATGGTAAGCGTCCTGCTGAGCCTGAGGTAATCGAAAAGGCTTCGAAGAGTAAGAGTGAGGTAATCGAAAAGGCTTCGAAGAGTAAGAGTGTGGTAATCGAAAAGGCTTCGAAAGGTAAGAGTGTCCAGAAAGTCGACAAGGGTTCAAAAAGTGATGATAAGAGTGGGAAGAAGAGTAAAGTGAGTAATGGGGATGAAGAGGGTGCTGAGATTGAGGATAAAAAGGGCGGTTTTCCTCCGAGGGTGTTTAGTGAAAAAGATTCGATTGTGTTGTTGCAAGGGATAATTGATTTTAAGGAAAAGAAAGGGATTGATCCAAGTGTGAATTTGGTTGCGTTTCACGAGTCTGTTGAGAATTTGTTGTCTTGTAGTGTGACAAAGAGTCAGATTGCGGATAAGATTAGGAGGTTGAAGAAGAAGTATGCTATGAATTATTTGAAGAAAGGACAGAATGGGGAAGACCCGGTTTTTTCCAGGCCTCTGGACTACCAGTCGTTTCAGCTTTCGAAGAAGATTTGGGAAAGTGAGGTTTTGGGGAGTGAAGTGGATGGTGNTTTTTTTTTTTTTTTTTTACAGTAATTAAGAAGCGAAATAACCTAAGAAGACCTTAAAAATTGTTGGAACCCCAAAAATTATCTCAAATGCTGAGTTGTCACGTGTATAATTGGTAATTTTTCTATAATAATACAAGCTTTTCATGCCCATGAATTAAAATAAGCCATATGGCATGGCATGACACGTCATTTGAGAAAAAAATTAGGACAATATTTGGGCATTGTCATGTGTATAATTAGTAATATTTATATAATAATACAAGAATTCGCATACAAATTAAAATAAGTCATATGACATGGTATTTATTTGGAAAAAAAATGAGATCTAGCATTACCAATTGAGGAAAGAGTAATGTAAAACACTACTGATATATTTTTAGTTTGCATTTGTCATGATAAATAATACTTAGCATGTTGATTTGTCAAGTCTTATTAAATTGGGGAAAATCTATTTAGAGCCAGGTATACTAACAAGTTTTATGAATTAAATTCATAAAGTCTGTTGGTGGTAAATGGTTTCACTCGTTCTACCGTTCGATTCTGATTCATAAAAAAAATTTACGTTCATTCTAAATTAATTTTATTTAACAAATATTGTTTATAATAAATTATAAGGAAAATAAAAATAATTAGACAATATATGTTCTTGTTGATTTAAATATGATAAATTATATATACATATATTATATAATATTTATTCCTTTGTAAATATAAATTTGTTTGTACTTTTATTCCATTTTAAATAAATTCAAAATAAATTTCATTCTTAATCTTCTATAGAGTATATACAACTAATTATTTACTTGTTTGATGGATTTTTCGATGGTATATTTGGATGACTCAACTTTAAGACTATTATAATTTACACATGTCATATAAATTTCTGTATATTTGGATGACTCAACTTTAAGACTGTTAACTTCAAATTGTACAATAAATTATATGTATATAAATTCTAAAATTCTAAAATATTTATATATCAATTAAATAGTAATAAGTTTTCCAAATTGCAAGTAATGGGGTGTTTTTTTTTTCAATGCAGATAATGGGTTTTTTTTGTCAATAACAACTTTCACGTCAATGAGTTGTCCAAATAATAGAGTTCATTCATTCAATAAAATTTATCATTTAATCAAAAGACATGCATGATGTCTCTGGAAGACATGCATCATGTCTCTGAAAATTTAGATAATAAAACTTTAATATCTGAAAATAAAACACCTCCAATAAAATTCAAAAAAATAATTAATATCACATTTAAGAGAAAAATAAATAACAAAACCATAATTACAAAATATACAATATAATATTATTTGAATAATAACATAATAAAAATGAAATGAAATCTAACCAAAGGGGATCCCTTTGGTTCGATACCTAAAATTAATATATAATATTTAATATTTTAGGCAAATTTATAAATAAAAAATAAATCCAAAATAAATATAAAATTATTAGTATAAACTATAGCTTAAAATGTAAATAAGGGAATAATAACCCTATATTGAGTAATAATAGACCACAAATAGTCATTCCGTTAGCAAGGGTCTTACCAACGGGTTTCCAAGCCCTGCCAACGAAAATTTATGTTGTCAAAATAGAAATTTCTTGTAGTGACCTGAGTTAAAAAAAATATATATTAAAATAATAGAAAGTATTAACTACCAACATCAATACAAATTATAAGACGTAACTTTTATACTCATTAAAAAAACTAAAAATATTAAAATATTGATAACAAATGTAAATCATGACTAAACATTAGCTAGTAATTTTAAATACTTTGATATGTAATCATTATTATTACCTCATTTAATTAAAAATGTCTGAAAATTCAAAAAATAGACTTTTTTTATAAAGTAACGAGTTTAAGTGTACGGCCTTTTTTTTTAAACACTTGACACACGTGATAAACTTTTACATAATATTTTTGTCAGTAAATTTTGCTTTGTGTATTTTTAATGTAGTCTCGGTACATTTAATCTAATCATTGCGCTGAGCTGCTAACATGACATACGAACCTACACGGGAGGCGCAGGTAAGAAAACTGGAAACCATATGCATTTTCCACATTATGCAACGGATATTCCAGCTGCATCAATGGTTAATGCAGACATGCATGGGAAAGCATTCATGTTGGATAGAACAACTAATTATGAATTCAGAGAGAATTATTCCTCGTGTTCTTTAGCTAAATACCACGATATCAATACAATTTTTCGGTGTAATCTCATGATTCATATACATGTAAAAACGATCACATTGTTTTGAATTATGATTATCAGAACCTCATCTTAATTGCTGTTACCAATTTTGAGCAACAACATGTCACAACTAATGAACAACAAAAATAAATACAAGCTATGTGATGAGCAAGAATCACAGAGAGACTAAACTAAATTTAAGTGTCGATTAATTGATATTGAAAAGTTATTGAATTTTTTAGTGTTATTTTTCTAAAAGATCAGTAGAAAGTTTCTATAAAGCCTTGGCGAATCTTGAATTTCGGTAAAATTAATTAGTACTAGAATATACTACATTTTAATTTCTTCGGGTTCTGTAAATCCAATGTATACATATATAACAGTAGTAGCTGTATGNTCAATGGTTAATGCAGACATGCATGGGAAAGCATTCATGTTGGATAGAACAACTAATTATGAATATCAAAATTAAACACAAGCCTGAAGACTCAGGCGTTGACATTGATCGATCGATGCAGCTAGGATTTTTTTGGAGCTTAGAATTGAAGGCCAACAAGCAGATATCACCAGATAGTTCAGAGAGAATTATTCCTCGTGTTCTTTAGCTAAATACCACGATATCAATACAATTTTTCTTGTATATTCAGGTGTAATCTCATGATTCATATATATGTAAAAACAATCACATTGTTTTGAATTATGATTATCAGAACCTCATCTTAATTGCTGTTACCAATTTTGAGCAACAACATGTCACAACTAATGAACAACAAAAATAAATACAAGCTATGTGATGAGCAAGAATCACAGAGAGACTAAACTAAATTTAAGTGTCGATTAATTGATATTGAAAAGTTAATGAATTTTTTAGTGTTATTTTTCTAAAAGATCAGTAGAAAGTTTCTATAGAGCCTTGGCGAATCTTGAATTTCGGTAAAATTAATTAGTACTAGAATATACTACATTTTAATTTCTTCGGGTTCTGTGAATCCAATGTATACATATATAACAGTAGTAGCTGTATATACAGGTAAAAGAAGCAAAATATATTGTGCGGTTGTTAATTATGTTTGTAGTACTCTAAATAGAAAGATTATTGCTTTATTGATAGAAAACAAAACTCATTACTTAATATATAATATATAATAGATAAGTAAAACAAACAAATATACAAAGAGCTTCGCGTACAAAGCATAGGGACAAGACCCTTCGTTATAAACTAGCACACACCATGACACCAACTGGTAATACGCACTATTACACACGTACAAATCATTAGCAATCCTCGGTAAAAACCCTAATTTCAAATACGTGGAAGACAAATATAAATAACTGAAATATTTTAACTTCTTGNTGAGCAAGAATCACAGAGAGACTAAACTAAATTTAAGTGTCGATTAATTGATATTGAAAAGTTAATGAATTTTTTAGTGTTATTTTTCTAAAAGATCAGTAGAAAGTTTCTATAGAGCCTTGGCGAATCTTGAATTTCGGTAAAATTAATTAGTACTAGAATATACTACATTTTAATTTCTTCGGGTTCTGTGAATCCAATGTATACATATATAACAGTAGTAGCTGTATATACAGGTAAAAGAAGCAAAATATATTGTGCGGTTGTTAATTATGTTTGTAGTACTCTAAATAGAAAGATTATTGCTTTATTGATAGAAAACAAAACTCATTACTTAATATATAATATATAATAGATAAGTAAAACAAACAAATATACAAAGAGCTTCGCGTACAAAGCATAGGGACAAGACCCTTCGTTATAAACTAGCACACACCATGACACCAACTGGTAATACGCACTATTACACACGTACAAATCATTAGCAATCCTCGGTAAAAACCCTAATTTCAAATACGTGGAAGACAAATATAAATAACTGAAATATTTTAACTTCTTGTACGAATCAATTCCCCATTTTGGTCATTTAATTAAGCTCCGACGATCCCTTGTTCATCTCTCCAGCGAGAAGTAAGATGTTCGGAACAGAATATTAAGTAGAACCACCAGCCACAAATGTGTTCAGTTTCTCAGTGACTCGAGCAACTGCAGCTTCTTGAGCAAACTCTCCAACCTAATCATATTATAAGTTACAAGTAAAAGATTATGAAGTGATATATGGTAATCAACGCAAAGAATAGGAGCAAACTTAGCACATAGG